>JAQIUQ010004556.1:0-179349 GCA_030378365.1 Hybognathus amarus
GGTTACTATTGCTAACTATATATAACTTAAGTTTCATAATACAATGTGTGTCATTTCGCATAGATAATATTAGGGTCACCAGGGCTTCTGTAAGAGGTGACTGTTGCACTCAATTTAGGCAGACTAAATTTTGTCAATCAGCTTTTTAATTTACTGCAAAAGTGGAACCTAATTCCACATTATATTAGAGATTGTGTCGAGTCTCAGCAGTTTTAAAATGTCCTTAAAGACTTGGAATGAAGGAGAACCAACTATGTGATCATTGCCCTTTTTTGGCAAATGAATAAATAAATAAACGGCAAGGAAGGCTAAAGCTATCAGCCGTACTGACGTATGACAATTCGGTGTAACCTGCTGGGTCATGCAGTGAGCAAATGAGGCCTGTTAGGAAGCTAAAAGACAATTCTAACAATTCTCTTTTGGTCCTGTAGGTGGTGCGGCAGTCCAACAAAGATCAGGTGACTGTTATTGGAGCTGGTGTAACACTGCATGAGGCTCTGAAAGCATATGAGCAACTAGCCAAAGAAGGTTTGTACAGTGCCTTCTGGCCATAATAGGACATTGCATCAGTCAATAACTGTACCTTGGATTCATTTTATTGAATTAGCTCAACTTTGTAATGCAAGTTGAATTAACTTGTATTATGTTATATATTTTATATTAAAGCACATTGCTTTCTTTTTCTCATATTTCAAAGCTGTTGAGCATGTCTTAAATGTAAAAACTGCTGCTTACCAGAATATTTCAGATCCTCAATTTGACCTTTTGGACCAGTAATTTACTCCTTTATTAATGACTGATTGAATAGGTTGAATGTGACAGAAATAAGTTGAATGAATTTAAAATGTAAATAAACATTTTAATTCAGAGATGTTTAACTGATGTATATGAAGCATCACTGGAATGTATTAATATTAAATGTTTTTTTGTTGTAATTGTATGACTACTCCGTTCTCGCCATGAAGATTGCCATGCTGCTGACAAAAAAAGCAAAAACAAAAAAACTTAAGGATGTTTCTCTGTTTGCCAGGTGTGAACATTCGGATTATTGATCCATTCACCATTAAGCCCCTGGATGCCTCTACTATTGTAGCAAGTGTCCGTGCCACAGGAGGAAGGGTGATAACTGTAGAAGACCACTACAAAGAGGGTGAGCTGCTTTAAAAAAATTTTTATTATTATTATAGGAAAATGCATTAAGATCAGTTGGGAAGATGTAGATGTAGTTCCCATTCTCCTGTTACTTCTTATTTTCTCCCAATGCTGTGAGGTATTTTATGTCGGTCCCTATACTCTCTTTGTAGGTGGTCTGGGCGAGGCTGTCCTGTCTGCAGTGGGTGAAGAGCCTGGCATTGTGGTGCACCGGCTGGCAGTGAGCCGTGTTCCCAGGAGTGGCAAACCGGAGGAGCTTCTGGACATCTTTGGCATCAGTGCCAAATGCATCGTTGCTGCAGTCAAGCGGACTTTCGCCAACTGAAACTGTTTGAACCACCCTGAACTTCACCCTTCTCTCTTTCTCCATTCCTAACCCAGACTTTAGAGATAAGCTCACCATCCGTATCATTCCAGAAGCTCACGGCTTACAGATACACCTAACTTTATAGTGTGGACGTTCTCTGAACTTGTGCACTATAGTCACCCATAGCTCTGAAATGCTTACAAAATGTCATTATCAGGTTTGCCTTCTGAAATCTTTAATACTGCATTATTAGTGGTTTTTAAAGGTTTGAAAGCTTATCAGTGTATCCTTGGATTAAATCAGAGTTCATTCCAGTTCCAGCTAAAAAAAAAGAACCATTTCACATTGTCATTTCATAAATTTCTCATTTCTCTTGCTTTTTACTGTTTGCTTCCTGTATTACCAGCCAGTATCCTGATAACTGAAATATATTTGGATTTGGTGCTTTCAGGGAGTAATAAAGCATAGCTTTTTTTTTCTTTTAATGCTGTTGCATTAAACTACTGGACAGCCTGGTTTGTACATGATTGGTTTGGTTTTGGTGACTTGATGAAATGTGTCATGTTAAAGAGACCTCACTGTTGCTTGTTTGAACTTGTAGTTTTCACAGAAGTTGATGTGATGTGTTAATAAATGTGACTGCCCAGATAACCTGCTTATTTACTTCTTGGTGGAGCTGTATATACCGAGTTAGTTTGTACACTAATACCTGTATCTGTTTATGGGTTTCAAAAATAGATTTGTCAAGAATAATGAGTTTGTACACTAATACCTGTATCTGTTTATGGGTTTCAAAAGTAGATTTGTCAAGAAATAATGAAGAACCAAACGGTGCGACTGTGTACAGAAAATGTTTTTTACTGGAACACAAATATGGGCAGCGGTACATGACACCATTGACTTATTTCAACAAATTTCTAGAATTATAAATGCAGATCAATTCCCGTGCTTCCGGCTTGAGTTTACGTGTGGTGACGTCAGAGAGACTGGTTTGGGTCAGGGAATGATTTTTTGAATCCGTCAAGCGAGACTTTATTCGACACCCTTCATGAAATCCAAGAACTCTGTTGGTATTAAAAGTAAGCATGTCAGTTGGGTCGTTTTTCGAGTAAATATTAATAAATGTACCGTGTTGAAAGTTTTGCTCTGAATATTTACCGTCGTAATCGATCTTGCCGTCGTTGTTCTTGTCTCCGTCCTTCATGAGTTCCTCGATGTCGTCCTCAGTGATGGCCTCACCTGTCGACTCCAGCATGTTCCTTCAACTTGTCTAAATCAATGTAACCATCTCCATTCCTCAAGAGACAACGGTAAAACATGTATTTATTATTAATAACTGCTTTTACATGCTAATATGATGTACAGTAATACTTTTGGGATAAAATGCAGAGCATAGGCCTACTTATCAAACATGCGGAAGACCTCAGCTAAGCTCCTCTTCTGTTTTTCCTTTACTCTCCTCTTTCATGCAGCGCACCATCATCACCAAGAACTCATCAAAGTCCACCGTCCCGCTTCTCACAAAGCACAGGGACCACTCAACAATTATATCCCAATTCAAACCATCAACAACAACACATGAGTATCATCTTAATCTAATATCCGGCTTACCATCCTCATCTACTTCATCTACCATTTCCTGCAGCTCTTCTTGACTTGGGTTCTGGCCCAGCATCCTCATCACCTTCCCCAACTCCTTAGTGCTGATGCAGCCATCCTCTGCGCCCTGCACGAAGATGTTGAAACGCAGCGCGAAACTCTGCCAGGTACAGTCAGATGAGCAGCGCAACAGTCACACGACAAGTCAACAAAACTCAGTGATATGTTCAAATTGACAGATTAGAAGGAGAAACTCACCATTTTTCTGTCTTCTGTCAAGTTCTCCACCTATTAGGTGGAAGAGAGAGCTCAAAACTTTACTCCAATTGACTTTGAACTAAAAATAAAATATGTTGTAAGACTATATAGCAGGCATGGTATTCGTCAAAGACTGGCCAAGGTCTATTTTTTACAGGAATGACATCTGTCACTCGTTTAATAGTCCTCAGACACAGACACCATCTGCCTTGTTAAATGCTTTAGCCTCAGTGCTTTTGACCATTCACTATTTCACCAGCTATTATGGTAATTGCCAACCCTAAACTTTTCAATTGTTTCGTTGAATTGAACAAATTCATTTTGATAGTGTGTTCTGTGCCATTTGGCTATTTACCCTTAAAAGGGCACCAAATTTCCACTGTCCCATTTTCATTTATTGATTTAACCTTGAGTGCTAACTAGGCGATAGTGCACTGAGTGATATCGCTGACAGATTATTAGTTATAATACTGAAATGTCATTTACAGAGGAAGGAAATGTTCAAGGACAGGTTAACTGTCAAATTAACAATTAATAATTGATCATTTAGCTGATGCTTTCCTACAAAAAAACAAATGGGACTCTTTATTACAGGACCACTCTCCTTTCAGGCAGCCTGAGGTGTAAAGAAATGCTGAAGATGATTGCATTTCCTAACTTACCGCTGCTTTATATACATCATCCATGGCTGTCCTGGACTAGGGGTTTTCTTTGTGATATTGTCTGTAAACTCCTCACAGGTAATCCAGCACTGATGCCCTGTCACCCAGCGCTCCTCTTTCACAGCAGACACAGGACGAAGAGTGCCGGGGCCACCTGCCTTGGCCTTTATGGCTGGAATGGATGGCTCAGAAAAGACAAAGCCTTTTGTCACTCCCCTTCCCTATCTGAGTGAGCTAGGGATTGGTCGAAAAGCAAAGGGAGCGAGGCAGAAAGGGGTTAGGGATGGTATGTGTTATAAATAGAGGTGGAATGTCAGAGACAACAGGCAGGAGAACTCCAGTTATGACAATAAGTCCTTGGCACTGTTCTCTCTGGCAGCCAGTGCAACAACCCCATATCAAGTTCTAAACTTATCCACTGGTCACCTGCATTTGCCAATCATTGTTGAGAAGCATCCCAACTCCATTCCTGTGGCAGAGACTGGCCCTATGCATGCACGGAAATGACTATAATCAAAGTGGCCAATTGCACTTCTTATTATTTAATCTTCACCAATGTTTGGGTTTGTTAAAGGTGTGGATCCTTTAAAGAGCTGAACATTAATATTGCCTTTCCAAATTTTTTCATTGGCCAAATAACCACATTGGAAATATGAGACCTGGATAACCAAAAAGTTATAGAAATATTGTAAAAATAATGTAGTGCATTTAAGACATGGTTCATGTTGCTCTGTACTATGTGTTTGCTTCCACTGAAGCTTCAGTTGCGCTTTAGATCACCTCAAATCATGCCGGAGAACATGATCCTCATGCCGTTCAGCTTTTAAATCTCTCAGATTTTAGTGTCTAAAGTAATTTTTTTCTTTTTTTATATACAAAAAATAAGCACTTTAACTAGGTTTCAGACTTTTGAACCTTTTAGTATAGATAAAAGGATTTTAAATGCAATTCTGAATGAAAGATTAAGGCAAACATCTAATTATTCAAGTCCTGAAGGTTAGATCTATAAACAGCTGCTTCACTGTGGCATCCCTCCACCACAAGTCCACCTTTATTTCTATAATTAAGTTCAGAGAAGGCAACCCAGTACTCAAGTCACGTCTTGTGCCTGAGCTGCTTAAAAACATATGAACTTATTTTGTGAATTGTTACATTATTCATTGTTTCTTTCTCTTCTTTCTTTACAAATCAACTAATATTTGATGTCAAAATGAGACCGTGTGAGTGTCATATTAGGTCATCATGAATGCATCAAGCATAGATTAATGGCTCCGGAGATGACATCACAATGACACGTTATGCTATTCTGGATTTCTCTGGCCTAAATAAAGAACCACCAACTAGTAATGAACCTTCCCTTAAAAGACTCTCAGAGTAGAAGATTACAAAGTACATGCACTTACAATTAATTCACAAATAGTATAATTTCAACAACAAAAAATATAAAGCGTAATATGGGTTCGTTTAGCATCACAGTTTACAAACTTTTGCTGTATTAGGGGAAGCTCTTCTTGTTTTTACTTGCTGTTGGATTTCTCTCTTTCTTTGCCCAGCGTTTTTCTCCACGGCCAGCATACACCGACCTCAGCCACCTCATCCTGAGAACATGTAACAGCTGAGACACTGGGCTGGTTCAGAAGGTGTGTGTGGGACAGTGAGGACAGAGGGATTGGACAGGTCAGCAGAACACACTAGTGACTCACTATGGACATACATTTGTATGAGGAGCAGCAGTCTGGCAAAGTGGTTTTGCCAGAAAGCGTAAAATTACACACACTGGCTTACTCTTAGTCACTGTTTGTTTGGACAGCAATACAGGGTCATCCATTTAAAATGGTGCTTAAAGAAGCAGAGATTCAGGGAACTTGGTTGGATTGGGAGAATTTTCAGAAAAAGACAGATTTCTGCCAACTTACTTTAAAAAGTTGGTTTAAAAGCACCATGTATACTTAGTGACTATGAAAATTAATGTGAGTTAAATAAAAACAAAGAAATAGTCTATAATTTTAGTGTATATACATATATATATATATATATATGTATGTGTGTGTGTGTGTCCATAGTGATATATACTGCCCCAAAAAGTCACTGTTTGGGTTTAAATAGGCAAATACTTAGAGTCAATGATTGGATCATTATTGCAGTGATTATTTTGTTTCTAGCATGTTATATGTTTGGCAACAGTTCTAGTAACCTTAATTGATGGAGTGTATAGCTTTTCATTTTCTTAAACAACCATGTAGGAAGACTCTGGTTGGGAGGGACCATTGAAGAATAATTTTCACACATAAATTAGCACTTCTGAGTCCAGACCTTAATTAAAATAATAAAACGTTTGTAACAGGCTATGACTGTGCTGGGATGTGAGGATGTTCTGGAGTAGACTTTACAGAGTGCTTGACTCTTGCATAAAACAAGATCAATTTATGCACCTTTTGATGCAAATAACATTACAACATTTATTTTCATCAAGAGATGCGTTTTCTTCTTCTTTCTATCTCATACATACATATATATATATATATATATATACACACACTGTATATATATATACACTCTTGGTCAAAAGTTTAAGATTGGTAAGATTTTTTATGTTTTTAAAAGAAGTCTCTTCTGCTCACCAAGGCTGCAATTTTTTGATAAAAAATACACAAAAAACACAGTAATATTGTGAAATATTATGACAATTTAAAATGACTTTTTTATGTTAATATATATTAAAATGTAATTTATTCCTCTGAAAAAAAGCTGAATTTTCAGCATCATTACTCTAGTCTTCAGTGTCACATGATCCTTCACAAATCACTCTAATATGATGATTTTATGCTCCAAAAACATGTATGATTATTATCCATGTTGAAAACAGTTTTTTACATTTTTATTTCAGGATTCTTTGATGAATAGAAAGTTCAAAAGAACAGCTTTTATCTGAAATGGAAAGCTTTTGTTACATCAAACACTACCCTTTAAAAAGTTTGGGGTCAGTAAGAATTTGTATTTTATTTTTGGGGAAAATAAATAAGAAATCAATACTTCTATTCATCAAGGATGAGTTACATTGATCAAAAGTTACAGTAAAGACATTTATAATGTTAGAAAAGATTCTAATTAAATAAATGCTGTTCTTTTGAACTTTCTATTCATCAAAGAATCCTGAAATAAAAATGTGAAAAACTGTTTTCAACATGGATAATAATCATACATGTTTCTGGAGCATAAAATCATCATATTAGAGTGATTTGTGAAGGATCATGTGACACTGAAGACTGGAGTAATGATGCTGAAAATTCAGCTTTTTTCCAGAGGAATAAATTACATTTTAATATATATTAACATAAAAAAGTCATTTTAAATTGTCATAATATTTCACAATATTACAGTGTTTTTTGTGTATTTTTTATCAAAAAATTGCAGCCTTGGTGAGCAGAAGAGACTTCTTTTAAAAACATAAAAAATCTTACCGACCTTAAAACTTTTTAACCGATAGTGTATATCTGAAATTAAAGGTGTATCAATGATCCAGTCATAGACTTTTAAGGATTTACTTATTTAAATCCAAACTGCAACTTTTTGCGTGTGTGTAACAAAATGCTAATTTTATGCACATTTTATTTATAAACAATGTGTAAGTTTGTTTTTGTTAATAGAATAAAGTTATAAAAAATCTGAAAAAAAGGGGTATGAAGATGCCTCAAATTGTGCACATAAAAATATGCTTTCTATGTCTATGCCCATTTGTGGCCTGTGCTGAGCAAATTTAAACAGAGTCGCAAGGCAGTATCTCGCTCTGCAGTGATACTTTATGGAGTAAATGTAAATGCAAACAATCTCTCCCTACACAATGTGACCCTGAGAGCCTGTCTATTTGAATGTGTGTGTAGACCCTCGTCCAACCTTAACTCAGACTTTTTTTAAACATCCTTCTGTCCTCCCCCACAGTTTTAGATTTCTCAAATCTCTAATTTCACACTAGTGATTGAAATGAAAAAAAGTTACTGTGTGCATGCATGCTTTTTTTAAAAAAGTATTTTGACACTATTTTTTGTTTTTGCATTAGAAAACAAAATATTAAAGCCAGTAGCATTATTTTAAAGAAAGCCCAAGAAATAGTATCTACTTATCAAATGCCATGACATTCAGACGTTAAAACGTGACTTAGCCAGTGCATAAATATAAGCCTATAATCTCCATAAACAACAGGAGTGTGTAGCTGAATGCTTTGAGAACACATTGCATTTGTCTGTATGCCTGTCTGCCTCCATGTGTTTGTTTTTATGAGTTCAGCCAACCATGTCTTTCTCTTTTGCAAGGTCTTTTTCTTTTTCTTACATATATGTGCTAATGGACGAATGCCAGGCAGGAACATGTTGAGGACTAGACATGGAGCCGAGTGAGAGATCTCTCTACAGGTCAGTCAGGCTGCTCTCTCACTGCCCTCTTGTTTGAATAGCTCTCTCAGTTTGTCCATCTCAAGTGCTACAAGGTGTGAACACTGTGTCATTGTGGCATGATGTGACTGACACTGACCTATCTTCTTCCTGCATCTCTCTCTCTGTCCTAACTCTAGTGTTTTTGTGGCACAACCGTTTGACTTTACTGAGGGAGGGGTTGATATTTTTGTAAACTCCTGGCAATGAAGGTCCTTGTACACGTCTTAACCACGTACTGTGATCTCCTCCCTGTTCTCTCCTCCTCCCTCTCACTGCTAACTGAAGAGAGAATTTAAGAGGGCAGCTAGAGGTGAGGCTGCAGGTACACGGCGAGCATCTGAACAGAGACGGATCAGAACCATGCAGGCTCTTTTGGTCTTCTGCTTGTGCTTAGGAGTTTTAGCTGTGGACGGAGAAGGGCTGAAGAATGATCTGGATTCCCTCATGGCATTGTTACCTGAGACTGGTGTTTCATCCTCACAGCATCAACCGGTGGATTCTTATTCAGCATCAAGTGAGTAGAGCAATAATTATAGTAATTATGATTTCAAGAGCAGTGGCACAGGATGAAATCTCAGGACTGGTCAAGACACAAGACCATTGTAAATAATTCATGGTGTCTGTTATATTTTTTCCTGTTTAAAGTAGCTTATTTAACTAGGATACAACTCATTGAAATGTTTTATAAGAGAAAATACAATAACAATGAACATACTGTACATCTGACAAATCAGTTAAAGAGAATCAAACAGTTATTTTGAAAAAAATAAACATTAATAGTGGTAAAAGCAACGTCCTTTACAAAAATGTTTTGATAGAGTGTAACTGTGTTTGTGTCTGCATCTAGAGGGGTCTTTTAAAGTACTTCAACTATTAATGACACTTTAAAATGGATGAATTATATTGTATTAGTTAAAATGAGGGCTGTGAAACGATTAATCGCGATTCATCACATCCAAAATAAAAGTTTGTGTTTACATAATATATGTGGGTGCACTGTGTATAATTATTTTGTATATATATGTAAATACACACACATGCATGTATATTTAAGAAAAAATATTATTTATATATAAAATATTATAAATTATATAGAAATATATATACAGTATATATACTAAAAATATTTCTTAAATATATACAAGCATGTGTGTGTGTATTTATATATATATAAAATAATTATACACAGTGCACCCACATATATTATGTAAACAATAACTTTTATTTTAGATGCAATTAATCGTGATTACGATCAATTAATCGTAGTTAAAATATAAAAGCAAGTTATGGCTTTTCTCCAAGCTTACTTCTATTTTTCTTGACCATTTTTACAATAATTTGGTCTCAAGGTGATTTTAATGGACAGATGAATTCTCAAGTTCACTCAGGTGTCCTAGCAGAGTAACCACTGGTGTAGTTTATCATGTTAACTATGAATGACCCACTAACATTTTACAACCTGAAAGAGTATAAACGATAATTCGCTTTATTTTGAAGAACATTTAAAGTCTCTTATGTTCACCAAGGCTGCATTTATTTGATAAAAAATACAGTACAAACAATAATATAATGAAATATTAATTCAATTTAAAATAACTGTTTTCTATTTGAATATATTTTATAGATGTAATTTATTCCTGTGATGCAAAGATGAATTTCAGCATCATTACTCCTGTCTTCAGGCTCACATGATTCTTCAGAAAGAATTTGAATATACTGATTTCTTATTAATATCAGTTAAAAACAGCTGTGCTTTTGTGGAAACTAGAATTTATTTTCCCAGATCCTTTGAAGAATAGAAAGTTCAAAAGAACATTTATTTTGAAATAAATCGATTTTTTTTACAATGTAAATGTATTTACTATCATTGATCAATTTAGTACATCCTTGCTGTAATTAAAGTATCATGGCTGAATTTGCAGGTGAAATGGGAGCCAATCAAAGCACTAAGAAACGGGGCAAATTGAGCGACACTTCCACGGACACACAGGCTGAGACTGTATTTCTGCAGTCAAAATCTCACAAACAGTGTGATGAAATAAATAGAAAACAGTAAAATATTGAATTCATGGCCATACTTGTGTCCCATAGCCTGTTTGGTTCACAAGCTGCTACTGTTGTTACAGTGGAACAAGTATGTGTATTCTGGCAGTCCAAGATAGAATAACCATACCATAAGTGCTAATTATAAGTCTATTTTTGCTTCCTGTCTTAATGCTCAACCTTCTCATTTTCCATTTCCTTTATTCCTGTCAGTGCTATTTATCCACTATATTTAGTTTCTTTAGTTTGTTCAGTGTGTTTCTGGTCATTCCGGTGACACTAATGGGCTCAATTGCTGCCGTGTTCCCTCTGTGTGTCCCACCAGTCAGTTTTGGGGCGAGTTGAGGCCGTGTGGGTGGAGCTCAATGCTGTGTTGGAGAGATGGGGTGGCGCAGCAGGGAGACTGAAACACATTCTTGAGGGAACTTAGAGAGGAGAAAAAACGCCTCATGGATCAAGGGGAAAGAGCAGAAACCAAAGGAAAAGAAAAAAGGAAGAAGAAGAAGAAGATGAAGAAGAAGAAGAGGAGGAGGAGGAAGAAGAGGAAGAGGAGGAAGAAGAAGAGGAGGAGGAAGAGGGAAAGGAAGAAGAGGAAGCCGAAGGGGAGGAGAATGATGCTTCTAACAGCACCCTGACCCAAGATGGTTTCATAGAGCTCGTTACCAGAAGGATGCCAATTGGAAGGAACTAGAATATCCTGCAAGCAGATTGGGCTTGTCCCACCTGCCCATCATTACGAACCTTGAAGTCACCATACTTGAACTTCCTGGTAAGGTCAGGCTGAAAGATCCGACATAAGTATATAGATTTCCGAGACACTATAATTTGTGTCGGTTATGTCTTGTAATAAGCCCAGCAATTCAGCGTTTTAACCAATGTGCTGCTGTCTTACAGGGAATAACTTAACAAGAATTCCTGCCCGTGGTTTTTCCGGGCTGCCAAATCTTGAAGAGCTTGACCTAAGTTTGAACATGCTGGACGACTCCTCTTTCGACCTAAGTCTCTTTATGGTACTAGCATTTCTTTATCCCTTTAATTACACCAGTTATATACATCTATAATCTATAAAGGACTGTACATGTCTACATTAAATCTAAAAAAAAGTCTGGATTTTTAAGAACATACAAATTAAAAGAAGAAAGTTTCAAATTATAACTGCTAAATGTATGTCCCGGCCAAGATAAGTCCGGATAGACCTTGAGAAGTGACCAAACACACCACTCCCAAAGCAAACCCAGCACCAGAGCTCTGAGCAATGGAAAATGCCACTGTCTTCTTTAGACTGTCTATGCAATGTCAGTAAAATTAGCATGAAGAGTAAATGTTTTTTGACAAGGGAAATAAATGCACAATTCAATGTCTATTTCAAATAATCCACGTATGAAAAATACAGGTCCTGGGACAGCAAGGTTTAAAATACATGTCTTAACATTAAAATAATTCAACCAACATGCAAAATGTAGGCTTTTCATTTGGTGGGAGGCACAGTGAAAACTATTCATTAGGCCCAAAGCAGACAGGACGTAACAACTGCCTCCCAAGTTGAAAGAGTGTTTTCTTCTGCTTTTTTTAACAGAATCTGACAAATCTGAAAACTCTGAAACTTGACGGCAATGAGCTTACAACAATTCCACGCTTGCCATCTTCTTTGGAGAATCTAAAGATAAACAGCAATAAAATAAACCAACTGGCTTCACACAGCTTCAAAGGTTTGTGCTGTTTTCATGCCAGCTGCACAAACATGAGTGTTTATTCATGGCTTTTGGTATGAGTTTAGATGTAGAAACATAAGGATAAGTTCTTTAGTCATTTTTTCCTTAATAAAAATGCTCAGATAAAGAACTGAATAGTATTTTTAGATCATTTTTCACTGAATACACACTCACACATTAGAGTGTTATTTGTACATGGAGCGAGTCGTTGAGATCGCATGACCAGACGAATATTACTTGCTTTATTACAGTAACTGTCACTAATTACTGGACAGTTTTGCTAAGAAGATACACCTAAATTAGACTGTTAATAGGTCATTGGTGCAATAATTTTAACAAGCCTTTGCTTTTGTGTGAGGTTACATCCTTACCACTAGGTGTCAGAATAAGTCTAAGACAGCTCAAAATACACAAAAAAGTACTGATACACCTTCAGCTGTAATAACTAACAACATTTTATTTTTTTGTAGGCTTGACTGAACCTTCAAGTCTTAGAACTGACAGGAAACATCCTCTATGAGGGCAGTATTGCACCCTTGGCTTTCAAACCACTGAAGGCACTTAAGTATTTACGATTGGATAAAAACAGGTTCAGTTCCATTCCAGCAGGATTACCCCCATCTTTAGAGGTCAGTTCTGTATTCCAGTCAATGTTTCAGTCACTCGTTTCTCTGTATAAATTCTTGGGTTTTGTATTTTGATATGTCTTGGTGTATTTGCAGGATTTAAGGTTGCAGGAAAATCAAATAGTGGAGGTGCACGACAGGCTTCTGGATAAGTGTGTCCACCTGAAGGTGTTAGATCTCAGTCACAACCTCCTGAAAGAGAACAGCATCTACCCTGAGGCTTGGATCAACTTGCCGTAAGTCTCACACAGAGGTGTAAAGTCCAGGTTCAGAAAGTAAAAGTCCTCCTCAGTATTTTGTTCTAATCACCTGGATTTGCTAATTAGCACAGGTTTTCAGCCAGGAGATCTAGGAAATCAGCTGGCTGAGGTCATGGGTGGAATAAACTTATGGCAGAAACTCTACTTTCTGACCCCTGGACTATACATCTCTCGTCTAGCATGCACATTTTTATACTTGATCAATGCACATTATAGGTTTATGTTATATATTATGTTTTAGGTTATATATATATATATATATATATATATATATATATATATATATATATATATATTGATATAACAAGTCTTTTTCTCAAATATACATTTTTCAAAGTATGATTATATATGACCATCATCTGTATCAGCTTAAATAACACTGATTATAATATATATATATATATATATATATATATATATATTTATATATATATATATATTTATTTATATTTATTTATAAATATATTTATATATTGATATATTAAGATTATTATCGAAAATATTTTATAAGACATATATTTAATATAAATTGTTAAAAATCAATATATCGTTATATACAGTGGGGTCCAGTGCTAGTTTTATCATAAATAGTAAAAACATACATATGTATTTTCTTATTCTTATATAAAATATTTATATAATATATGGAAATATTTTTTAAATGTATATAATTAATATATTTTGTTATTTTATTTAAATGTATTTAAATATGAAATATGAATATTTATTTATTTTATTTACTTAATGATGTGTGTACATGGGATCCATTAGGACATTTTTCTTGTTAGCCACTAGATGGGGCACAAAATACACACTAAGAGCAGCCTAACCCTTCCTTTAAATGTGTTTTGGTAGAACATAATTACTGTTTGTTCGTCATCATCAGAATCATTTGAAGGAGGGTGATAATATATTCTGGTCCTGCTGTCAGCCTGCATCTGCCTCATAGTTTTGATTGGAGTAGATGTGCTTCCCCAAGGTCTCACATCACTCATCCTCAGGAGCGTGTTATACGGAGAGACAGAAGTGACAGAGAGTTCACTCATCACTCACTCTTCCCTTTGCCCTGTCAAACACGCTGAGAGATGGGGTGAAATTCAGATGCTTACCAATGTCCCAGCTGTTTGGAAATCCAAACTTAATCCCATGCGTAAAAAGACCTGAAGATGTCTAGGATTGTATATGGAAGATTACTATGGGTCAGTTTTGTAATTAAGCCTAAACTCACTCATGAATAACAGTTTGCACTTGTATTGTGGTGAATGCAGATGTTTGGCTGGCTGCTGATCAGCCAAATGGTGCGGTTTACAGCACTGGTTATGGCTTGGCTGTGTGACGGTGAATGTGTGGGGTATGATTCATGCAGTGGTGACCTTGATGCTGAAGCATTCCTACAGAGAGATATTTTATAGAATTTCTTTGAATTACCTAAGAGTTATCACTCTAAACCATCCATACTTCTACTGAAAGCTAGAAAAAGAAAAGATGCAACAGTAATCAGTACTTTATACTGTAAATAGACTTTTAAAGTTCATACAAAAATAAAAACTCGCTTATTTACTTGTTTCAAACCTGGAGTCATACAAGAGCTTTATGTGAGAAACAAACCAAAGTGTCAGCTTATGTTAAAATGAGACCGTTCATTACAGCGTTCTCTGCTTCATAAGCTTTTTGTCTTTTCCCTCCCTCCATTCCCGCTCTCACACTGACTCTCATACCGTCAGCAAATCATACTAATACATTATTCATCTCTAACATCTTTTACTCATTTTCTTTTCTTGTGGATTGCAAATCTTTTTGAAACAGTGCCATTCAAAGTGGGAATAGAAGGAACTTTCTTTCTTTTTACACTCTCATCAGCATCTGCATTTCTAAGAAAAGCAGACATTATCAAGTGGAACTGTTGCCATGGCTGATGCCATGGTTTGCTTTCCAGCTGACCCGTGATTAGCTGCAGTGAGCGAAAGGAAGCTTTGATCAGCCATCAGCTCAACTTTACAGCCTATTTATTTTAAAAAAATATGCCGCATTGTAACCAAATTGTGCTGTTAATTGTGTGTGTGCGTGCGTGAGTGTGTGTGTGCGCATGCATGCATTCACGTGTGTGATCCTCTGATCTGCAGCAACATACTATTATCTCAGCACAAATCAGTGAACCTCCCCGAGATTAAGGCAGGTCTTTTACTGTCTACTTTAATTTCTTCTTCCTTTATGAGTGCCTGTCAGCCTAAATAATGTTCATTTTGGCATCATGGACCCAGTCTAAATACTGCTGTAAATCCCAACTCCATCAACACATCTTCATCACTCCATTTCTCAAACTTTTACTCATCTACACTCTTAGAAGAAGGTTCTAAAGTGCTACGTATTTGAAACCCCTAAAATGCAATGCATGAATGATCACAAAATTCAAGATATGGGGGTTAAAAAATGTAATTAATCAATATAACATGAAGAGTGCCATTTCAGTTTTTATCCTTCAAAAATCAGCATGATTAAAATGGGATATTAAGTTACTACAACAGTTTAATAAACAATAATTTAATTACAACTGCAAAATGTTGCAGAATAATGTAATATATGAATGAATAATAGCCTATAAAGAACCTTTGTGCCAAAAGAGTTCTTTCTTGTCATTATCATATATTTTTTGCATAAAAGGTCCTTTGCAGTTGAGTAAAGAACCCTATGCTACATATATAGAACCATTTTTTCTAAAAGTGTACCCAGCCACATATAGTATACATACACGTATAGCCATGATGACAATATTTTCCTGAAGCTTATTTGTGATCAGTCATTTCCAGCTGTGATCAGAGGTGATGAATTAGGATTTCTGTGCCAGAATTGCCATTGAAATGATTGAGAATGCTATCAACTAGCTATTACAGATCTCCTACATATTAACAAATTACATTGGTATTTAGACTGGGTCCATGCTGAAATGGGCATTAAATAAATAAACTCGTTCTCCTTTTTTCTATGCTTTTCTGCATTTACACTTCTGTTCGCTTCTGTTCTACTCTGGGATGTGTATGCCCAGTTTAATTCCTGAATTTGAATTGAATTGCAAACAGGATGCAGAATTACAATTTGAATTTAAATGTAAGAAAGCAGAATTTAAATGAACTGAAATCCAAAGAAATTCAATTTTATTAGGTTTGAAGGATTAAAGACTTCAGAGAAAGACTATTTGAAATGCTATCTATAAAACTTTACTTTACTTCATCATATTTTCATTTATTGTATAAATATTTAGTTAACTTGTAGAGGAGGGCCCCAATATGAATTGGATTGATTTTGAATTGCAATTGAGTGATTCCTTTCATTTCATTTCCTGTCATGTCATTTCAAATTCCAGTTCAGTGAAGTTGATGGCTCCTGAATGAGAAATTCCGATTTCCCTCATTTTTAAATCACCTTGGATAAAAGCCCCTGATAAACGCTTAAAAGTTCACCTAAGAAATATATAAACTGTCATCAGTTACTCACCCTCATGTCATACCAAACCCATACGACTTGTTTCTGTTTCTGAGAGATTTCTGTTTCTCCATTTAAAGTCCATGCAAGCAAAACTTTTAAGATCCAAAAAAGGCCATAAATGCATCGTAAAACGAATCCATATGAACGAAGCGGTTTAATTTAAATCTTGTGAAGAGAAACAAGTGCTTCATATGATAAACAGATTTAATTTAGGCTTATAAACCATGATCAGTAAGCATACATGAGCACTCAAAAATGGTAAACACAGAAGCTCAAACATGCCTAGTGTGTGACGCACAAGAAACAGTGAGGTTTGTTCTAGTGTGTGAGGCATGCATGTTTAAGGTTCCATGTTATCATATTTGATGTATGTGCGTTATTCATAAAAAGTCAAATGATAAAGTTAAATAAACCCCTAAATTACCATATAATGCAATCATGTCTCTTAACAAGATTTGGATTAAAATGCTTGATTCATATGGCTTTCTATTTATGGACTTTTTGGATCTTCTTTTTTGGACTTTCAATGAGGGACAGAAACCTCTCAGGTTTCATTAAAAACATCTTCATTTGACTTTCAAAGATGAATGAAAGTCTTGCCGTTTTGAAATGACATGAGTAAATGATGACATTTTCCTTTTTGGGTGAATTAAACCTTTAAACATTGAATGTGTGTATCCTCATCTCCTTGAGCTCTGTCCTTCTCTTTTAAAGAAGTGCCAGGCCCATAAAATCGAATTACTTTTCGGATTTCTTTAAAAGTGACAAAACCTCAATACGCAGCCAGATTTCATGGGAATCTGTTCTACTTGGGGATAAATGATCACAACGCTCTGTGTATGTTTATATGCTGGTGTGTTTAAATAGGTGCACAATGTTTTTGTCTGTGTGCATTTACACAACAGAGGCCCCCTGTCATCTAGACAGTTGTTTTGGTTCTCGGGGTGAAGAACAGGGTGTGCTGGGAGAGGGATCCTCTGCAGGCCATTGACCCGAGACTGAGGATTTTGACGGATGGGATGATGCGCTAGCTGGACCGAGCTTACGGGAACGAGTCAGGGGGGTGAAACAGGGGACATGCGCTGCTTGTTTTCTCACAGGGAGAAAAAAACACAAGTTATTGCAGTTTCACCAAGACATGCACATTCTTATTTCATAATGAGTTATATAAAGTATCTCTGCCTGAGGAGACAACCCAGAGCCAGCAGTTCTGAGGTGAGATACACACAAGTAGACGCCATTCACTCTTTTATAGTGTGAAAAAATATTCAAAACCTCTCTTCTGAATCTGAAAAAAAAACCATGAATTTGCAGAGCCACAGCTGGAGAAGAGTTATCCCATTGCCTGCTCTTGCTTGTTCAAATCATAGTGCCCGAAATGAGGCTGAGTTTGGCTGAGACTGGGTCTCCGCGCATGCATGATATAACGAAATGAGATAACGAAATGTAACGAAATGTGCCTTGTCGTGACAGTGGTCTTCCAGTCCCGTGTGCCAGGTTATGTAAGGGCGGTTGTGCAACGCTTGCATCTTTGTGCCATGGTGGCTGGCAGCCGTGCTCTTCTGCTTCTCATTATGGCAGTGCTCCCTGACGATGCCCACCGTTTTGGCTTGTCGGTGGGGAGATCTACAATATCACTACACAAATCTGACTAAGACATACAAGCCAATAATCCTGAAACTGCTTTATAATCTGAGGCTCTGTCTTTGATTATGATTTATCATCTTTTTATTTTTTTTAATGCAAAGTCTGTATTTATGGCAGTTTTGTGAGTTCGATGGTATCTGGATCGATAACGTTTAAAGGATGGTGTTTGATTTCAGATATGCATAGTTCATTGGCAGTGAAATGCTTTTTCTAATATTTAAAAAAACATTTAAATATTAGACAAAATATAGACACAACTATTTAAAAAATAAGCTAATAATATATAATCAATAATTTAAAAAGAAAGTTTGAGAATAAAGAACAATGCTTGACTGTTAGCTCATACTCAAATGTCTAAAATATATAAACACACAAAAGTGTGTCTGGCTGTAAATTATTGTGTTGCTCCCCTGTGAACTGATGCGCACATACATAATAAAACATTTATGGATTTATTTAACAACCCAACTGTTGATAAAAATCTCCTAGAGAGAGAGAAATCCCCTCTTGTTTCTTAGCATTTACTTTTGTTAGTGGCAGTCTCTGACCCACTTTTTCGTCCTAGGACAATATTTTTAGATTTTCCAAATTTCTGACACATAACAATAATTATAAATCATAAACACATAATTCCTAAAATAATTATGCAACTTAATTATGAATGTTTTTGGGGGGGTTGGCAGTTTTTTAAAATGTACAAGTTATCTGATTCCAATAATTGCTTTATTTACTACAGCTTAACATAATCGCTCCGGGTTCTCACTGAAACTCTGTCAGATACATTTACAGCCAGATATCCTGATTGATATTCAGTCTGCAACATCTAGAGTCTCATCTCTCATCTCAAGGTCAGAGCTTGTTGGGTGAATGAAAACCACATGGAGGTCAGTGTAGCTTTTGATGTAATAATAACACTCGTTGCTATCTGAGACCCTCCTCAGTGCGCTGGTGGACTGGGCAGCCGTCAGTGTTACAGAGGAAATGTGCTCCTGACTCCTGCTGAGGCTAACATTGTAAACTTACACCAGCTGCCTCCTCCAGAACCCTCTCGAAAAGCACAAAAGCCTCTCATACACTACCAATTCTTCAATACGTTCTCTCTGAACTCACTCTTAATCCTCCACCCCCACAATACACTCGTTCCTGCTGCTCTACTGCCTTTGTGCCTCTAGAGATCACATACACACATTTAAATGCACTTAACCAAAGTTGATGCTCAGGCTTTTTTGGCTCTAGATGTCTTGTGCTGGGTTAATGACCTGCCATGGGGCCCGTTCTCCATGTAAACAGGAATACTTCACAAGCTCCCCCAGCACTTGAGAGAAACCCTCTAAATATCCTGCACCCAATGTACACTACCCATCAAAAAAACTCTAACATGGTTTACAGTTTACTCAAATACAAATTGTAAAGACCAGCTTGAACAACCAATAATTCCTATGGTCCAGCCTTGATGAGCTGAATTATGGTTTAAATTTTTGCAGTGGTTTCGAAATTGGTATTGAGATTTGTGAAATTTCACCGGTATCTACAATATTGGTACCATAACAATCTTATTATATCATTATTACTCATGAAATAAAATTGCTCACATTGTGACATAAAATTTTGAATACACTCCATGATTTAAAATTAAACCTCGGCCTGTCTGTTTCCTCAGGAAGCTGGAAGCTCTTGACCTGTCCCATAACCAGATGGCAGTGGTGCCCACAGATCTGCCCAGGGCCTTGCGCCAACTCTCGCTGCAGCACAATCACATTCACTCCATTCCTCCATACTCATTGAGCCACATCCGCCCAGGCTTACAGTCCCTACGCCTCTCCCACAACCTGTTAGAGGAGCACGGGGTGCTTGGGAAGTCTTTTCGTGGCGTTTATCAAACACTGGTGGAGTTACTCATGGACAACAACAGGTTTGAGAGGGTGCCCCACAATATGCGCCACTTCAAGAACCTCCAGCTACTGCGTCTAGACCACAACCGTATAAGGTACACTTATGCTGTGATCCTTAGCTAGTGAGCTGCCTCACTACCTACAGCCTACATAGGCAACATCTTAACTGTCATAAGCAAATGCCTTTATAGTCACTCATGAGATGCAGTGATTTCAGTTCATTCCAGTAGAGTCTGACGTTAGCATGTTACTAGACCAGTTAATACTCTATAAGCACAAAAACACACTGCACACACAAATATTGTGTGAAATATTTGTACAAAAAATTAGGTACACTTTTTTTTTTCAATTAAAACTTTTATTTAGCAAAGATGCATTTATTTGATCAGAAGTTACAGTAAAGCCTTTTATATTGTGAGATGCTTTTGCGACATTTCTATTCATCATAAACAATCCTAACAAATAGCACGGTTTCCAAAATACAACTGATAATAATAATAAGTCTTTCTTGAGCAGTAAATCAGCATATTAGAATGATTTTTGAATGATCATGTGACACTGAACAAACGAGCCTGATCTCACGAAAGTTCGTATTTATGGCACGAATGTCATTTCTCGTGGCATTTATATGCCAAAAACTGTTTTTGCGTGTATATGGTACGCGTTTTTCGCATGCATATGACTACGCACTTTTTGGCGTGTAATACGCACAAACTCCCCACCCCCTCTCCCCTAAACCTACCCCTGGGTTTTTCAGTGCGTAGCATATACACGCAAAAAAAATTTTTGGCGTATGAATGCCACGAGAAATGACATTCGTGATATAGATACACATTTTCATGAGACTGTGTTGAACAAACCTATAGTGTTAGGCTGCTACTGGACATACCCATGGATACAACCTTCCCTCTCAGTTTATGAATTGATCACATCTAAATTTCTACTTTTTCAACAACTACTCAAAATTGTTTTCAGAAATTATGTTTCTTATCTTATTTATTGCGTAGTTTTGCTTTTCAGATTTTTAAGTTTAAATTTAGAAAAATTACATTTTTATCGCAAAACATAAAAATACTGATAAAAATATCTACATCCCTACAATGAACCATTTGATAATGAATCATGCGTGTGGCTTTGTGTTTTCAAGCTCTGTCCCAGTGAAATCGATCTGTAAGGTTAAGAGGACGGAGGAATTGCAACTGAAAACTGTCCATTTAGAGTACAACTACATCAATGTGAAGAAAATCCCTCGTGCTGCGTTCTCCTGCATTCAGGACTCTAGCAAGATCATACTGGAGCCTCAAACACAGAGCTAGAGAAGTCAGACAGAAACATCACCCTCTCACTTCACGGCCTCCCCTCTGTCCCACCTGTCAGTCACTCCCAGGTTAAATACTGTAAACGCCATGGCCATTAGATCCATTAATAATGTGCACGCTTGCTCTTGAAATGCACATTTGGGTCATGTTCAGCAACTTGTAGCATAAAATACATGATTTTGTTTCTTCTTGTATGTAATAAACATTCTTCTTGTAAGTTAATGTCACACGCGGGCTCAGAAACTCCCTGGCTCAGATAGTTATTAATGGCTTTCTTTCACAATATTCATTTATTGGTGCATTTGCAATGATTTAATTATTTTATTACTTTATATTTATAATTTTATAGTATTATTTTATGTCTTCATATTCTAATGTGACATTAAAACAATTTCATGTATAATACTTTAATATTCATTCATTTATTTAACTCAAGAGTGAATCAGTGATTTCCAAACCTCTGTGTAATGCTAAATGTTAACAATTACAGCAATTTGAAAGTGTCTTGTCAAACATGATGGAACCAACGTTAACAACTCAGGTAGGTACAGCTATATATATATATATATATATATATAAATGCAGTCTAAGGTCTGTGACAGCATATTTGTTATCCATGACTTTCAGGATTCTTCATTGAAGCCTCAGGTGGACGGCTGGAGGACTCAGAGCAAAGATGATGTGGCAAGGTAAGGTAATGAGATAGAACTTATGAGCTGTGATGTCGGCTGAGTTCAGGTGTTAATGACGCCCACAGCTCTGAAACGGGCCCCTCTGTGCTCAGTCACTGCCTTGGGGCAAGAACGGGTTTCTTAAATGCCATTTACATAAGTACCTCAGAATTCCCATAACCAAGGAATCTATCAAAGTGCCTGAAGATGAGTTTCTTTAAGCTTCATGTCTAGCTCGCAATCGTAAATGATTAACATCAAGCTGTGGATGCCCCAATGACCTTGCCTGATCATTCAAAAGAAATCTTATGGCCTGACACATTTAGTTTGAATTGCATTACACTGAAGGCATTTGAACTCATTTAAAGTCCTTTTAAGTCAGTCCACTCACAGTCATTACAAATCATGAAAGCGCTTTCTGAAATCTTTGTGAAAAGAGTCCTACAGTAAGTCAACTGTTTGCCAAGTTTTAAAGTCTTTAATATGTTATAGGTCACCAATAATATCTGACAAAACATTTATCTTCAGCGTATAGATGACCATTAATGGTATAAAAATATCACACAGTAATTAAAATGTATATTTCAGGGTAGTTTACGTGGACACAACGTAAAAATTATTTAAGGTGTCCGTGTTAGAGTGTAATTATACATTTAAGTACTGAGTAATAAAAGAAAAGGTTCTTTAAAAGTTCTATTTAATGCCGTATTGTGCCGAAGAACCCTTTATATGCTGAAATGGTTCTTTGTGTTGGAATTTAGGGTTATTTATTCCCGCCTTTTTGTTTTTCAAATCTGTAACTGCCAAATCATCCACATTACTTACTTTCTGGAGTTATACAACCATACTACACTGTCAACATCAACAGGTAAATAATTTCTTTCTTAAAATGTCTTTCTTAAAATAATGTATACTTATTATAGTGTTAAGATTAGGGTGTTGCATGTAATTATGCTTAATGTATATAAATTAGGGCTGTCAGTCGATTAATTGCAATTAATCACATCCAAAATAAAAGTTTGTGTTTAAATAATATATGTGGGTGCACTATGTATAATTATTTTGTATACATATAAATACACACACGAATTATATTTAAGAAAAATATATTATTTATATCTAAAATATTTATATATAATATAAATTATATGTAAATATCTATACAGTACATGAAAATATTTCTTAAATATATACAAGCATGTGTGTGTATTTATATAAAATAATTATACACAGTGCACCCACATATATTATTTAAACACAATTTTTATTTTGGATGTGATTAATCTGATTAACCGTTTGACAGCCCTAATATAAATTAGTAACCATATGTAACGTGTAACAAGGACACTGTAAAGTAAAGTGTTAACAAAAAAATGACTCCATTGACATCTTGAGAACTCGCAAAAATAGCAGCTGGACATTTCAAATAGGGCACGAAGGAGAAAGAAACGCTACATTGTTTAAAAGATCAGATACAATGTTGGTCTCAAATGTGTCATGTCAAAACATGAAAGGCAGCGGGGCTTCTGCTGTTATAGGGATAATGGCTCTGAGGTTCAAATGTGCATGTTTCCTGGTGATGCTTTTCCTAGAGGAGAGGTTTAATAGTATGACTGGTCTGTTTGCAAAACACAATGCTTGTATTCTTGCAACCCCAAAGGAAAAAAATACTATTAAAGATATTGGGGCCAAGCAGAAAGACATAAGATGTGGATCTGTGATCCTCTCCAGCACATCCAGACAGCAAAAACCCCAGTGTCCTCCTAGCTTTGTTAACAAAGTGACTTCTTTAGTTCTTGACGTTCTTTATTCTGACATTTCATTAGCAAGCATTAATGAAAATGAATTATTTCGTTAGTTAGCCAGTTCAGTGCTCAAAAGACAATGGGCCACAAAACTCCCAGATTATTTATTTTATATAATATTTATATGTATCTATATTTGATCCTCCTGTTTATGTAAATAGCACTCAATGAGCGTTAACAGCCCCACTGCAGCACCAATTACCTGTACATTCTTCTTAAAACGTCTTCCCAGTGCGACATAAGGATTGATGAAACTATAATGGTACTCATAAAGCCAAAAACCTGTTTTTTTCTAACAAAAATACATATATCTGGAGTTTTTGAAGCCACACAATAAGCAGGACAACTCATAATGTTGACTATTACAAAAAGTACAACGAACTCCCAGCTGAGCTGAGCATATAATCACACATTACTTCTAAGCACCACTGAGTTGGCCAGTGCAATTGGTTATCCGATCTGCACGCAAAATAACCTCGATTTGACATAATTGTATGGTCATTTTGAAAACAGTGCTTTACTGTCTAAGAAAGTGGCCACCACAACCAACAAAATTCATGCTGCTCATGTTCCTGCTGAGTTTGATCTGAGTGATTTTAGCTTGGCATATTTAAATAAAGCAAAAATGTTAATTATCTCAACATCGTCCCCAGCAGTAAGATATAAACGTTGCTTGTCATGGCCATCTATATGGTGGTACAGAGATCCAATGTCGACTAGACTCACTAACTTGCATAAGCTGTGACTGGCTCTGGCTCAGATTCCTCCGCTTGAGAATAAGAGTGCTGAGGATTGGGTTTTTTTCAACCCAGAGGAGATCCGTATTATCCTTCATATCCTCTTTGGCCCACAGACAAGCACTGTTCTTTCTTTATTCAGACTCAAGCTGTTTTCACATGTAAAGCGGGCTCTGCCATAGAAGGCAAGTCTGCCGTTCCCACATCCTCACAGACATGCAAAAACATTTTATTTTTGTCATTTACTTTCAAATTAGTCAGTTACTTTTGTTTAGAAGAAAATGTATTCTCAAGAATTCCATCATTTAAAATCTCAAAGTTTAACAGCTAAACAAATCTCTTTCGTCTTTTCGCCTCAAAGTAAAATAAATAAAAAAAGTTCAACATAAGAAATAAAGCCTCTAAAAGGACATAGGGGAAGTGAGAAACTTTGCTTTTGTGAATCCAAAACTGGCTATGTACATAATATGAGGTGGGATGTATAACTATAATTCAAAGCTTTTGCAAGCAAATGTAAAGTTTATGGAGGAATGCAAAAGATTCGCCAGCAAATGCAAAAGCATTGAAAAATGTTTTCCTCTCATTTAATGTTCTTTCAACATGTCCATTCAGGAGATCTGTTGTGAGATATGCTGTAAACTCAACCTGTGAAATTTATAGTCAAAATTGTGAAAGATGTTACATTGCAAGCTATAAAGTCACTAAAATGAGAAACAATTTTGCAATTGCAATATTATAAGAGTTAAAGTCATTATAAGCTTTTCATTTTTAATCTAAAGTAGAATCAGGCTTCCCAATTAGAGCAAGAAGTATTATCCTATATCTGCAGGCAGTGCTTATATTGTCTGATTTGACGTATAATCTTTTTGAATAAAATCTGCGTCCCTTGGAATTATAAGGTTCTATCTGCGTTCTGAGCAGTTTTGAGATATTAAGCTTAAAAGTTTTTGCATTCCATAAAGGAAAATGTGTATGGGGAACAAGTTTCTTTCAAACATAAAAATAACAGGGACCCTAAAAGTACAAAACACATCACATAATGTAAATAAATTGTCACAGAATAATAATATGTGAATAACTCAATTTTGACAAAAATGTCAGATCCTTATAATTCCAAGGGGACGTTATGCTGAAGCATATATAAAGTATATCAGAGCTATGCACAAATAACACAACTGAACATTACAATAGTCAAAAACAATGTAGGTCAAAAGGAAACTTTTTTTTTAAATGTAAAAACTCCCTGCCCATCTGTTTTGTCCTCTTTCTACCCTTTTCCAGAGAAAGCAACTTCCTGTGTTTGTTATTAGAGGAGCAAGAAGGGGGCAGTGGCCCATAAACCCCCCTACTGGACAGTGAACCCAAATCACATCACTCCATTACAGAGAGTGAAAAGAGAATGGAACGAGTGAGAATAGATAAAGCAACAGGATTCATGGCTAGTGTTGTGTAATGCATTATTATTTAATTAATTACTCTAATTTAATTAGCCAACTTGTCCCTTGAATAAGTAAAGTAAGGAATAAAATGAATGAATTAGCTTACCCAAATGTTTCTAGTTAGGTTCAATTAAAATATACAAGTTCTGCTTACTTAAACTTTGAATTTCTTAACTCAGAAATTTGATGTAACTGATTTCCTCCAACTTTGAAGTTTATTCAGGTTTACACAGACCTGTAGTACAGAAAAGATTAACCGTGCAAAAAAAGATTAAAGGACAGCTTTTTAACCAATTATTAAAGGTGTTAATGCTGACATTGTACCTCTTTTTAATATAATTAGTGCAAATTATAGCATCAGGAAAATGTTTTTTCTTCTGCTTCAGAAAATAGTTTCTGTTCTCATTCCTCTAGCTTATGAGTGGGTGCTGGCAGTAGAATTAACTAAATGCTGAAATGAATAACAGTGCAGATTGCCAATGGTAAATAGGAAACAGACCTGAAACAGCATCATCATGAGCTAAACTGTGCTTTCTATGGCTCAGCATTACATGAATTAAATGTGCATGGCCGTTAATCATGATGAAGAAAAGTAGTAGTCTTCATATTAGATTATGTAGCTGTCTACTGTCCAACGTTAGGGTACATTTGAATGTAGTCACAAATGTCCCCTTGCAGACTAACGTCCTGCCTGCAGCTTTCTCTGTGCAGAAAGAAAGTGCATCTGAATGAATCTTTTTAATGAGTCTCCTCAGAAAGTGCTACACTTATGATGCAACTATAACTACAAGCCTACATCAGACAAGTTAAATACTTGTTGCAGTGCGTAACTACGGTATGTTAAACAGTTTCAAACTGCAAAAGACAATGAGGAATAGCTGAGAGGACAGAATAATATAGAACTTTGACGTTTTGATATTATTATGAGGTTATAGTTTTTGCATTGCTTTTTTATACCTCCTCCAGCTTGTTGAAAGAGCTTTGCTTTTGTTCTCACTTTGGATGAATTTCAGTAACCGTAGGGTATACATTCCTCATAGTTAAATCTGTCTGAACGGATCATCATCTGCTATCCACTAAACATCCCCATTACTTACCGTAGAATATTAAGAGACACTTCAGTGGTTATTGTGATCACTAAATGCATAAAATGTAAACGCATTTTATTAAATATATTTCTTAAATGTATGCTACTGGGCCAACAGATGAAAAAACACCAAACAGAAAAACGTAGGCTATTATAGTATGCTAGGTACATTAAAGGTGCTCTATGGAGTTTTTAGCAGCCTCTAGCGGTGATGTTTCAGAATGCAAAAAGAGCTTGTGCGTGCTCGATCTCAAGAGCGAGCACTACCACCCACATGGACTCACAGAGACTCTCAACGCAACGGCGAAAACATCACACAATATGCTGGAAACTAATGTAAACTCCCACTGCAGTTACAATAATAGCCTACTTGCTTGACGTTGAACTAATGCTCTGTGCTCGTCCATGATAATGTTACAATAAACTGCATTTAGCCGACATGTGATGTTATATAGCATACGCCATTTCTCTAACTATTCGTGTATCTTTCACAATCAGCATTGTCAACATAGGTGAATATATAATAACGAAAACGGTTAGTGAACTAAACTGAACAATTTTAGTGTAACAGTAAGATCGTCAGGAAGTAACATTTCTGTACTATACTAACTGAACGTGTTCTGGAAATGTGTATTATAAACAACATGATAAGTGGATGAGTGACGTTAGTCAGTAGATCTAGTAAAAAAATAAGTTACATCCTAAAGCACCGAACTTTTTGTTATCCTGGAACATTCTTTTGTATTCATGTCATGTTTCATGTAGTTTACCTTGCTATTTTACTAGAGTTTACTCATATGTTGTACTATGTTGTCGATGTTGATCAGCGTTTTCGATCAGATTCACGTTTTTGCCTGACGAGCTTTAGCAGATAATAATTTTTTTTTAATGTTTATGTGGAGTTTGTGTGGAGTCTGTGTTGTGCTGGAGGCAGGACGTTTAGGGGGTTATCGAGACTTGTCGTCGGCTGAAGTACCGTTGGTCGCATGATAGACTGTAAGGATAGAGAGGCTCAGGAGCGCGCATGCACGTCACATCTGATGGATTTCGCAGGAAATCCGACCCCGGCAACGCATTCTCACCCATAGGCGGAGTTTGACATTCGGACCAGGGGGGCAAAAAATTTTTTTTAATTAAATAAAAAAATTAAACAAATTCATTGTAGTAGCTGGCCTACATGGTCTATCAATTGGGAACTCAGCACTAGCACATATGGACAAAACAAACATGCTAAAAAACACATATTTATTTTTAATCCAAGAAAAAAAACGTAAAACAATACAATCATATTTGATTGCCTTTATTTCATTGTAAACAGCTTAGAACTTCACATAAACAGCCACTTGACTTCATCTTTGTTATTAGGATCATGAAACGTGGACCACTTTTGCACTGTTAAAATATTATCTTCAACCAAATCGACAAGATTTTTTTTTTTCATTGTGGCAATGAGAGTGATTAAAAACTATTTATATTTCGCATTTACACTTCATGAAACATTTAAAACATTTTAAGAGATCGGGAAAAATTAACAAAATATGTCTCTCAATTCCTACTTTTGAAACATATTGACAGCACATTGTCTTTCCAGCTTAAGCAGTTATTTGGCAGAGAAAAAAACTACAGACCTAAACATTGTCCAGACTAGTTCAACAGTAATTTTCGTTTTTGCTTACTGCATATGCGTCAATAATGGTCTCAGGTGAGAGCTTGGCCGTAATGTCGCTTTCAATGTGAAGGATCGCAAGAGACTAAAACCTGGCTGCTCAACCACAGCCAAGTTCCTCCTCATTGCAGAGAGCTTCTCCAGAGGTAGATGACACAATCGACAGAGTGAGCGATAACTGTTTATAGAGATTGGGGTAGGTAGTTTTTGACAGCTTTTTAAAGAAAATACCTATAGGTATTTAAAGGAAAGGAAAGCGTCAGTTAGATGACGCGGTAGGTTTAGGTCTGGGTAGGGGTAGGGTTACACATGTGACTCTAGGGTGTCATCTAACTGACTGCTAATAGGGAGCCTGAAGCGTCAGATATTGAAGCATGGTCAAATGCTTCCCAGGCGTCAGTTAGGTGACACCTTGGGGTGAGAATGGGCTGGACCCGGAGACCTCACATATAAATATGAATATTGGCATTCAGAGGTAATAGCAAAACCCGAAAAGTGGATCATTGCAATGTGTGATTACAACCCCTTCACATAGGCAAAAAAAGGATTAATTTTATTTTAAAAAAGTTACATATAGGACCTTTAACATTTTTCATCTTTTTGTTTCAGTTTTCCATTTCGTGGCGATAAAAAATCGAATTAAAATGAAAGCTATAGCAAAGCCCATAGCTAGCTTACATATCCCACCACATTCATTTATTGAGATAATATGGTACGATAAATGATATTTTGACGGAAACTAGGCTACACGGTTAGCCTAACATGATTACATTTTTGCCAGGGATTTTCTTCCGGTACCTTCGATTGCTTGCACTTGAAGACGTGTAAATAACATCAAATCAACCTGTCAGAAATCGTTTCATACATGTTGCGCAATATAGCCTTCACTACACACTACTGAGTGAGCATCAGTGTAGTAGCCTGAGAGCAGCTGGCAGAAGTTCTGGCACTGTCCAACCCACTCAAACCGCGCGCTCGTGTTCGCCTGTTTCCTCCGTGAGTAAACCAGTCCAGCTCTCCGCCTCACTGACAGAGACAGGCTTGATGACCCACTGGAGTTAGTTAAGATAGTTTACACTAGGAGAACAAGTCACGACGAAGAGAACATACTTTACAGCCCAAATAACAAACACTGAAGATAAATACGGTAGGAGCTCGAACAGTGTGGAAACACTGCAGCCGAAATTAAGGTAAGTGGTATGAGCGTTTGCTAGTTATTTTAACTTACCTGTGTGGTTTTCTTTTGCTCTTTTTTTGTTATGTGGACATTTTTATTGGTCTGCCCTTCTCCCTTTTTATAGTTTGAATAGTTATTGTACATTATAAATGTTCTAGTCTAGGCTATAAGCTTTAGCGAACATTAGATACTTGGCTGCCGGTGCATGCTATTATGTTTAAATAGTTCAAACTGCTTATCTTTTCCTGCTAATTCCCTTTCATACTTTAAATTCGAATCAAAATAGCCTACAGGTTCTTTGTCATGAAAAAAGATTCTCAGCAATCTGTCTTCTGTTTAGCTTATCATCAGCTCATATAAAGTAGCAATACAATTCTGCTAATGTGAATAAAGGGTTACGTCAGCTAAAAATGTTAATTCTGTCATCATTTACTCAGCCTCAAGTTGTTCCAAAACCTGTATGAATTTCTTCTTCTGTTGAACACGATGGAAGATATTTTGAAGAATGTCGTGGGCACCACTGACTTCAATAGTATGAAAAAATAAGTCAATAGTGCCCCAAAACAGTTTGGTTACAAACATTCTTCAAAATATCTTTTATATTCCACATAACAGAGAAATTCACACTGGTTCGGAACAATATATCCGTGAACACTGAAAGAGGAAAGGGTGGATGAAGAGGAAAGACGGATGTTTGGGAGATGCTGAATGATAGTGAGACTGATGACTCTTGCTGAATTCTTTATTTTATTTTTACCATTTGAATTCTTTCTCTCATGTTTCAAAGCACACATTTCAGGGCACCTCTGTCCTTTTGCAGTTGCCTTCACTTTCTCTCTCTTTCAGTCTCTCTCAGAATTGTCTATATATCTAATTGTGGAAATGGCCAATATCTTTTTTAAAATAATACCGTTTCACACTCCATATAACTCGTTTAACAAGCAGCTGCTCTGTTGATCAGGTCTGCCTTCACTCTTTGTTGTGCCAGTCACCACATTCAAGCAGAGCAGTAACAGACATTGCCAGGCAGAAGCTTTTTTAGGGATTGAAGTTAACAAATTACAGTCAAGCCAGCATAGCACAGAGCCCAGAACCACCCAATGGTTTGTCTGGAGAGAAAGTGTGTGTCAGACAAAAGTTGCCTATACATGTGTGCATGCAACAGACAAAACGGCTCAATTTAGATGATTGGCTTTATTTGTCAGAACAGATTATATTGGAATCTTCATATATTTAGTTGGTGATGTCAGAGTTTTATTGGCTGTTGAACATTGAAAGCAAGAGTGGGAATCCTAATCAAACCACATGTGATGTGTCAAAGCTGTTTTTATAGAGAAATTATTTATTCATGACCTATGTCACAAACCACAGATTCACCAGAGTCATGTGAGTTCACTGTTTTCACAGTTAGTGCTGTAAATCTCAACAACTTCCTCCTCCCAACTTTGGTATGTTAGTTAGATAAGTGGCATAATTCAACTCTTAACTTTCAGCTCCCAGTCATATTCTAAAAGATGAAAAATGCATTTGGTAACACTTTATTTAGATGGTTTAGACATTCTAAGGATCAACTACATGTTCAGCCAACTCTTATTAGAGTATGTTAACTCCTAAGTTTTCTGATGGACATGATAAGGGGTGAACTATGTTTGATTTTGGGTAATGGGAATCAAAATGCTTTTTTAAAAGTGCACTATACCTATTTTATGGAATGTTTATTTTGTGGCTTAAATAAATGACATGTTTTATCTCTTGTCGCATTTATAGATTGCAACTTAAGCATGGAGACACGCCATAGCCTTGTATTTTTGCTTTTTTTAGCCTTAACTCAACAAGTGAGTCTTAAAGCCTTTCAAATCAGACATAAACACATGCCTCACACAGTTTGGATGGAAATTCCCTTTTTTTTTGGCTAATGTGTTTTATTATTATTATTACAGTAATCATGGGAAACATGCTGTGTTGTTCAGAGAGATCTCTGTATGGGCATTGCTCAGTCTCTGTCATTTCTGGAGAGGCGTCTGCTGTGCGCTCTATTATTAAAATTTGACATTTTTAGTTAATTACTGTCTGTCTTTTTCAGAAACACCAGACTAGGTGGAGATTTAGACCGTAACTAATTGTTTTCATGCAGAGAAAAGATGTATTGGTCTACATTTTAAACAGCATTGTTTCAAAAGCTTATTAGGCATTATTTTCCCAGTGTTTCAAGATATAATATCACACTATCAGTCTTGTAATGGGTTAGCAAAAACAATTTATTACACATTGAAAGTTTTTGAAATTTCTCAAAACAAAATCAAACAAAACATCATTGTAACTCATACTGTATAGAAGCTTAAATGATTAATTTTTTATTTTTATTTTTTTGCATGTGTTTCATATGCCTTGTAAAATGTAACATTTTGGTACAATACTGATTGGAAAATGTAATGTTTGAAAAATGTCTAATGCCATCATTTTTCAAAAAGAGTGTTTAAAAAGATACATTTTGGGAAAGACAACATTAAATAAAATGTAAGTGTATTTTTTACTGACACAAAAATATATGTTTTATTTGTTTATACAATTTGGGTATTAGTACAGATTTTTGACAGTAACCGCTTTTATAAAGCTACAAAAGATTTCTATTTCAAATAAAATGCTTTAAACAATATTTTCTTATCATCAAAAGAATCCTGAAAAATGTATCATGGTTTCATTAAAATACGAAGCAGCACACCTTTTTCAATATTGATAATAATAAAGAAATGCTTCTTGAGCACAGAAAGAATAAATTACATTTAAAAATATTAAAATAGGAAATTTTTTTTAAATTTAATAATACAGTATGTCACAATATTACTGTCCATACTGTATTTTTTAAGTAAACAGTCTTGGTAAGCATTAGACACTTTTAAAAACATCTTTTTAAAATCCACTGAAAAATGGATAATGTTGTAAGAAAATTACCAGCAAAATTTCCATTACATTTACAGTCATTCCTTCAAACCTAAACATACAACACAATTCATATATGTAATTCACATAAATGGTACATATATGTATACAAATTTATTTGCTTATATTTTACTTACCAAAAGTAAACATGACATTTTAAATACACTGGACAAATCAATTGAATAAATACAGTAAATTAAGTTCAAGTTGATAAAAACTGTACCTGTAAAAATGATCAATGAAATGTTCCTATTACCATGGCTGGTGTATTTTATGGCCTTTACTTAGAGTGTTGCCTAGTCTACATGCATCTTGCTGATTAATGTCCAGGCTGACCAGGTCACTGTGCTGGAAAGGGTGTGTCTTTAGACTGATGTCTTAAGTGCAATGAGCTTTGGATTGTCTGTCTGATGTGTTTGGCTAATCCATGGAGAGGATTATCTTTGTGTCAGTCTAATTGTGCAGTGTGCGTGTTCTGTTTAAGGCTTTTAAATTGTGATGGAAAGCACTGAGTTTCTCTCTGGTACACAGCATTATCTGACATCTGGCTTCATCTTGCTCATCCACATGTGGCTCTCATTGACAAGCTTTGCTTCACAGGTGTCAACTCACATTGGTCCTTCTGACAGCAGACACTGCCAGATTGAATGTCTGCTTGCATAGATCAAATTCAATCATCATCTTGTATCATCTCAAAAGGCTGCTAGTTGATCAGTGAGGTCAGCATGCATTGCTTTAACAGTTTTTAGAGTAAAAATCTTCAGGAAAAGCTTCTTTCTTCATTGTTATTTTTTTACTTTTGCTGCTACAGCCATCACACCATCACACCATTTCCCCAACATTTATTAGTGATCTGATTGTACTTGTGCTTACCACTGCTTTGTAAAAACTAAATTCATTACTGAACTGTATTATTCCCTTAACTAAAGGCCAATTTATGACTTCTGCGCAGGTGCGCGTAGTAGGATGTCGTCAGCATACGCACAGATCATGTCACCATACCACCGTACCCTTCGCCTGCAGCCTGACGGGCACCTCTTTAAAATGTAAGCTACACTTTGTCACGACGACTGGACTCGCAATATTCGGTGATTGGTTGGCTTGGTAGCATCGCATTTCCTCCTACACATTTCCGCACAGTACCTTCTCAGCCGCATTTGTCACATTCACATCATTCCTTAAACGTCCTTCTCTCATCTCTGCCTTTCAGTTTAAGTAATTTCACTAAAATTAACTGTTTTTCCACCTCAACAAGCTCCAGACTCTCAACATGTATCCACTCTCTTTCAGTCGCAATTGCTGATAGTAACCTAGCCCTGAGGAATCAAAACACAGTGGAACATTAAAACCCTCCGCCGCAACTGAGCGCTTTCAAAGCAGTACTGCAGTGCAACCAAGACCTGAACGCAGAAGTATAAATGCTCATAACGGCGTCGCCTACGTGCATAGACCTACCCTCGACGCAGAAGCATGAATTAGCCTTGAGAACGAGTTGATACATACCTCTGTCATCTCACTGCTGTGCACTAAATCATTCTGGCGGCGCGAGACACTTTGTATAGCACTTAACTAGCATAGTTCATTCAATATGGGCCAAGCAGAGAACGACCAAACACCTCCATGTTTTCCCTATTTTAAGTAGTGTAACTCGACCTAGGACGGTGACACAAAATAAAACGTTGCGCTTTTTCTAAGCCTGTAAAGTGGATAACTATATTGTATGGCCTGAATACCACAGCAAGTGCTTGGCAGCTTTTCACTCTGGCGCAGTAATATCATCACTCTTGAAAAGTCCTCTCACTCTCGGAGTGACTGACATCACTGCGCCAAGTCCATAGATATATATGCGCTCAGTCCAAGTTCTCAAGCACTTGCTGGGGTACTTTTCATATGTATATCTCTGTAATTATAATTAACAGTTATCGCTCTGGTTCATTTTGAATTTGACTTACCTAAAAAATTATTAAATGAGGGAATCATTATCTACGCTGAACAAATCAATGACTAAATGGATATGGGATTCAGTCTAAAAGTTAGTTTGTGGCTGTTTCAGGAATCGATTGTTTGATTTATTAAAAAAGACTGGTTCTTAAGAGTCGCTTACAATTGGCATTTCTTTGTTATTGTGTGGTGTCTTGGTGGCTGCATAAAACACTGGCACACAACGAGACTGAAATGTGACAAAACGGCATATGGACACTTGACAACATTTTTACCAACTGGATTTGAATAATTTACCCTTTTTGTCTCATTTCTAAACATTTTATTCGCAGTATAAAGCCCTGCAGAACGTATTTGGTACTCCAAACTGTAAAAACAATCATATTCTGCTGATGTGCGAACATAACTATTGAAATCTTACTCAAGACACTTTGTTTTGTTGAGCAGCTGCTCATTAAAGAGTTGCTGCTTGGAAGTGCTGAGCGCAACAGTATTTTGTCCCATAAAATGGCACATATACTTACGCATATTATGGTGCTTGTGGTCATAAATAATGCATATAGTTTTCAAACTCTTCTATGGAGTGGAGGATGCAAGGACTTGTGTATAATTGTACCTCGGCCCTCTCCTCGCATTCCTCTGGCCGGTTCTAAATCGGACCTTTTTTGGGGACCATGGTATAATTTAGCTTCTATTTTTACAAATGGGTACATTTCATTCCCTGTTTGCTTTTATTCCAGGTCAGCGGCATAAAAAACGTCTGTCGCTTTCCCGAGTGTTTGACTTTAAAGTGAAAGAATGGCAGACTCATATGAGAGGAACACACATAGATGTTGTGCACGTCAGGAAGAATAATGGGATTTCTTTGGATGCTTTAGGCTTTAATGCCTTGGATGAACTTATATTTAGCTAACGTTCGGATCAGCATATGGGAACTGTCAGCCACCGTGACAATTTTTTTTATGTAAATGTCAGTTTGTAAGTCCATTTCAAAGATGTCTCTGTTGCCTCTGGACCTAGACAACAAGCTTGAATGTTCACAGGAGATGATTGAGGAGTAGCCAAGGGGAACGGCAAAAGCATCCATGCTCATTACTCAGTAAAGACACAGACGCTGTGTGAAATGGGAGACATAAAGGACTCAGACACATTTACATAAACAACATTTGTGTGGGATAACTCGGAGATAATGGGAGTCTTTTCTGGGAGTTTGCTATGCATAAATAGGAACTGAGGCTACTCTACAACAACTTAAAGATGTTCCTCAACACAATGTTCCTCTTTAACTGACAAATGATATGGCAGATATATATATAAAAAATATATATATATATATATATATATATATATATATATATATATATATATATATATATATATATATATAAAATAAATTAAGTTCTTTGGAGATATTCTTGAATTAGTATTGAAAAATAGTAGGGATGCACCGATATAAACATTTTGGCTGATACCTAGAACAATAATTTTTTATATTTGAAAGCCGATAATCGATATATTGGCCAGATAAATCTAAATCCAATTTTTAAAAAATAATTTTTGGAAGCTTGTTTGCAAAAACAAAAGTCTCACAATTAAAATCCATTCACTAACACAATTATAATGTTCTCATTATATAATTTCATGTAGCCAATATGACAGCACATTTTGCACTTAATCTATATTTTCCTTTTTGATTCCAATCATAATTCAAGCAATTAAGATCAATCATGTTGTACAGTGCGCATCTTAAGTGTCTCACGTGTCAAGTGTTGAAGGAAATAATTCATTATTTATCAGCTTTAATATATCAGCCAACATTTTTTTATCGGGCCGATAACGATAACATAAAAATGAACAAATATTGGCCGATACCGATATGGTGGCCGATATATTGTGCATCCCTAAAAAATAGATATATTATTCTTAAAGATTAGGGCTAACAAGTCTGTATTTAAATGAACATGACTGAACTTTTTTGTTGTTGAAACTGTTTATTTGCATTTGATTGAGTATCTGGGAGGCTGAATGCTTTTCATGCCTTTTTAATCTTCACATCCCGACTTTTGTTATTGAGGGAATAAATGTGGCAGTAAATTGTGATGGGAAGGCATTGAGTTTCTCTCTTGGGACATATGACATCCTCTGACATCTGGCTCCTCTCGCTCATCCACATGTGTTACTTCCCAGCATGTATAGGGAATACTGTGCATTAAAGTATTGTGGCAACTCTTGTGAGACTCATTTGTGTGGAAAATCAACTGTGATGGCACTGGCAGTGAGACTTTTTTCATCCCAGCTGGATGGATTTAAAGGATAATTGTAATGTTATGTTGCTTGTGCTTTTGTCATGAGATATCACATTTATTGTGAGGTATTAGAGTATTTATGATTGAGTGTCAAAGTTTAGGATGTGGCTGAATCGAGTTTGCGGTTCAGGTTACAGGCCCATGTTTAAGGTATCAGTGAGGTCCCTATGGTGGGTTCTGTAGACCCCAGACACTGATGATGTCACAGGACTCAGCTGGAAGCCTGGAACACATTGAGAAATGACATCATAGGTGGCTCCCACCCTGCTTGACACAGACACACACATACAAACAGAGACTGTCAAAAATATTCCCTCCTACCTCCTTCCTGACTAATGAATGGCTTGTTTTAAGATGTTTTAAGAAGGCCAGTTTGACCTTTTCCACCACCACACACTGTCTAACCAGACATGTGCTAGACACATACTCACTCGATTGTCTCTTTAGTTTCCCCTACATTATATTTTTTTATTTAAAATACCAAAAAATGAACTACATAGTTGCACTTTGTGTGCTTATGAGTAATGTTTAAATTTGCCCTCCTGAAAAATGTCAAAAGCTTTAGTGTTTCTCAGGGAGGGCATGCCCTGTGCTGAATGATGTGTTTATATTCAGATGGCAACGTTACAATATCCTCCCAAAACCCCAAATAACAACCTAAATCCATCCTGTTCCTTTGATGTACTTTGTGAAAACTGTTTTAATGATTATAAACAGAGCTAAGGAACTGGGTTACGGACTGAGCTTGAATAGAAGACATAGAGTTGTATTAAATAACTGCAGGATATGTTAACACTTGTGTCGTTAACATATTAAGGGCCAGATTTACTAAACGGGCAACATAGCGCAATTCCAAAAAAGTGCGATGAGTGTGGAAAGTTGTGCATGTGATCTTCTGATGATGTGCAAATTGAATAACACGTTTAGTTTAACTAATTTCCATTATGACTAACACAATCTATTAAGAACAGTGCAAATTAGCATCTGGTAAACATGCTTTTTTCGGTGGTAAATATTGGCAGAAATACTAGTAAATTGACTAGCGCAAACCTTAGTAATTCACCTTGGATGGTTCATTTTAATACTCTCAGATAAATTTTGCATCTAAAAGGGAAACTCCTACAAATGCATATGCAATAAGGTTAGCCGGAAAAATAACCCTGTCCACGCCATTTCAACTAAAGCCAGAACCGATTTATTGGCAGGCCGATATTATCGGCGGATATTAGGCATTTTCCAAACTATCTGTATCAGCAGTTATAATGGCCGATAAATGAATATTTACAAAATAAAATAATAAACGAACACGTGTCAACCATGTCATGAGTGTTGGAGTTGTATAGTTTGTCCACCAGAGGGCACTCTACACTGTCCCTGTTGGCAACACTTGTTGAGTTTTTTTTTTTGTTCAACACTTTTGACAATGTGACTGAAGTATTTCTTTAATAGCGCATGACATTTATAGCAATGAGACGTATCATCTCTCATTGGCCTGTTATATTGAAAATGTATGTTTTACAATTCGCATTTCGCAGTATGACGTTATCCATTGCTAAATTATGGCTCATCATAGACTAGCTAACCACAAAGCTAGCTAAAATCTAAATCAAATTATTTGAGTTAAAACTAATAAGTAAATACAAATAACTAATTTCAGGGAAATCTGTTAATGTTTGGTTATGCGTTTCTGAAAAAAAATATATATATATATATATATATATATAATAATATCGTGCCGATATATCTGAATATTGGATTTTAAAACCAACAAATATTTGTATTCGGTATCGGCCTTCAAAATCCTTTAGCGGTCATGCTCTAATTTCAATGTGCAGCGCAAGTCTGTCATATCAGCTACACAACATTAAAATAAGAACATCATAGTTGTGTTTGTATCTTGACTTTTAATGAGGAGACTTTTTTATAATCAGGCTCTCAAAAATTGTCTAAAATTGTTATTTATATTTATCGGCCAATGTATCGGTGATCGGCTTTCAAATATAAAGAATTATCGGTTATCGGCCAAAATTGTCATATCGGTGCATCCCTGAATAATGATGAATCTCTTTTTCCTGATCCTGCAGGTCAGTGTGTATATACAGGTCTCTGTATCTCAGTGATGTTCTCCGCCGCTCTCTCCTGCATCTGCTGCTCAGTGTCTGCAGCCTGACTGCTCCTTCACTGACTCTACCCTTTGAGCAGAGAGGATTCTGGGATTTTTCTATGGACGGAGAAGGAGGAGATCTGTCAACAGTAATGATGAGAGATGAAGAGGGATCAGCTAGCGAGGAGCTGCCACCGGATGTGTCTATATGCCCCTTTGGTTGCCATTGTCAACTTAATGTGTTGCAATGCTCAGACCTGAGTGAGTATCACATCTGTCTGTCTGTCACAACAGTTATAACAATAACAACACAGAGGAACAATATCATTGGAATCACTTTCAGAAAGATTTTTTTTCAACTGATGCAAATCAGATCTACCCGACCTTAAGAGCTCAAGCATTTAATGCTGTACGATATAACTACAGCGTGTTTATAATAAACAAAGCTTTATCATCCATAGATGTGGACTCTAATGTAGTTATTGTTACTGTTTAGTTTTATTTATGGTTAAAATTCTTGGTGTGAATGGACCTTTAATCATTGCAGACATTCACATTAACTGTGCTGTAAATCATCAAAATGCATCAGAGTGATAGTTTGATTGAATGTCTGGGGAACTTTTATAATATTATTTTAAATTATTCAATAGTAGGATCTTATAAACACTGTTTGACAGTTCACATCCAAACAGGCAAAATAGTTGTCCATGTCCAGTATGTTGCAGCTTATGGCGCTTTTCCATTACCAGTACCAGCTTCGACTTGACTCGCCTCGGCTCACTTTTCACTCCGTTTTCCATTTGAGTGCCAAAGTGATGACGTCACTTTGTAGGACAACTCGGAAGCTAGCCGCGCATGGGTTCCTCTCGATCGAAAAGCTATGCATTTTCCCCATAGACTTTTGGAAAAAAATAAGATCTGTAGATAAGTTGTGACCCTTACAAATTTTGTCCATCAAGATAATCGTTTCAAGTTTATCCAAAATTTTACATTTTGAAGCCTATATAAAGTTTTTAAAAAACACAAGCAGACACAATAAAGTTTAAAAAAACACAAGTTTAGTTTAAGTTTAGTAACTAATGTCTTGGCCAAACTATTTAAAAATGGCGGGATATTTTGGATACTCCATCTGGTGCGTGCAATGATGACGCAGTGAATGGTGACGATTCTCTCTGACCAATCGGCAGTCTGCATTGTTTTCACGTCACATTTTAGTACCGGCTCAGCTCGCGCTTACAGCTCGCTCAGAACCTCACCAGAGGTGATAAAAAAAAGTATCCGAAAGCAGGTACAGATACAACTTTTACACAGTGGAAAACCAAACAGAGTGGCAGAGTCATGTCGAGCTGGTTCTGTGAAGTGGAAAAGCAATATTCATATCAAAGAAAACTGGGGCCTGAATTGGAAACAATGAAAAATGCCTGTGCAATTTCCCACTGAAAGGTAGGAGGGGTTCTGTGTTGTTTTTATGACCCACACAGGATATTTTACAGGAAGACAATATGTGAGAGATAGGCAGGGAAAATAAGGAAAGTGAGAGGGAGAATGAGAATGAGAAAAATAGGATGATTTGGAAGTATTTGAGCATTTGTTTATTTCAAAATGGCCAGAAATTGTCTTGGGTGTTGTCTTGTTTGCAATACAGCCACACAAATGGTCATTTGAGCTTAAAAATTTCGGTTTTTGACAGGGGTCACTTAATTTCAGTGTGATTGCTTCTAGATACTCTTGTTGTCTTTGCCACGGATAGTAATAACAGACTTACAATCAAAGAGGAAACATTATTGTTAATTGAACTGATTTGTAAAACCATTCACCTTGTAGGATTTTTTTGTCAATCAAGGGAATGTTATGTTTTTCAGTGATCACTCAGTTTGCAAATCTAAATACACAAAATATGGAAGGACAAACATGTACAAAAATTGTATAAACACAAAACAAACCAACCAACCACCATGCAATGCATGTGTGCACACCCATAAAGCAGTGGCGGAGATTGTCTTTTTAGTATGTGGAAAACAGGAAAAGTGAAAAGATCAGGGTTCAGCAGGTTCAAGAAATTGGTTAAAATCTTAAATTTCAGACAAAATTTGGCCTGTTTGTGTATTTTTTCAGCATGGCTCCAACAACATCCATTGAAGCTCCACTGTAGCCTTATAGTCATACTTACAGATACACACGCCTCTCTCCATCTCCAGCCAAGTTTGCCCAAGTTACGATCCTCATAGAACATTTACAGGCATTGAACTGACAGAAGCAACAAAAACTTAGGAATTTGGAGCTTATTATTATAATTATATGTATTCTTTTTTAGTTTGTGCATGTCTGACTGTGTTTGTCTATGTGCATGAATGTTTTATGCAATGTGTTTTGGTCTTAAAAATGTGTTTTTGTTTTGCGAATGTCATTGCATCTTTGTTTATGCTTGTGGATTTGATATAAAATCTGAAAAATACAGCCCTCGCTTGAGGCGGTTCTTTATATGCTTCCTCCCCTGCAATGAAGATTTCCTTATAATACATTGATCTGTCCACTATGCTCTCTATTTTCTTTCATATATCTGGAAGTTATTCTGCCATGTAGGCTGTAGTTGAATTGATGGTGATGCTTATTTATAACAGATGTTCATAATTGTGTATTTATTTAGGTGGTTATGTGCCTTTCATCATAAAATATGTCCCTATTACGAAGATGTGTGTAAAGCTGTGGTTTGGGGCCTGTGATGTGCTGGGCAGCTGTCGAACCCCAGCTTTACTCTAGGGGTTTGGCATTTTGTCCGTCAGATGTTGGTTGGTTAAAGTTACAGAGCACTTGTTGGTTTGAGTGGCAGGTGGGAAGATGGCTTAAAAGAAGAACAATCATAAAAGAAAAACAGTAAAGATCTTCAAGTTGTGGACCGATATCACAGCATGTTGTGTTCCTTGCAAAATAATGTGTGGCATAGCAAGAAACTGTACTCACTGGGTCAGTGTAGAGTACATGAAGAATGCAAATGCAAACCTTTTAACAAACAAAAAAATTCTAAGATAATGTGATAACAGCAATTCCCTAGAATGTGAATGAGCATACTAAACAACACAGAGAAACACATTCAGATTTCTGTGAAAATGCTTGAGTTGATCAAGGTAGGACTTTTTTAACACATTGAAGTCAAAATTAGTTTCTGTGGTAATTGAAAACAGGCCATTTTGTCTATAGAGATTAAGTCATTTAATCTAAAATGTATTTCTTTAAAGGGACGGTTCACTAGAAAATAAAAAATTCTGTCAGTAATTACTCGCCCTCATGTTGTTCCAGGCCCGTAAGACTTTTGTTCATCTTTGGAACACAAATTAAGATATGTTTGATTAAATCTGAGAGCTGGATCACTACTTCCATAGGCTTCTAAGGGATCGAAACTTGCCGGCCCAGAAAAGTTATTAAAGACATCGTTAAAATGGTCCAAGTGACTACAGTGGCTCTATCTTTAAAGGGTTAGTTCACCCAAAAATGAAAATTATGTCATTAATGACTCACCCTTATGTTGTTCCAAGCCTGTAAGACCTCCGTTCATCTTCGGAACACAGTTTAAGATATTTTAAATTTAGTCGACGAGTTTCTGTTCCTCCATTGAAATGTATGTACTTTATACTGTCCATGTCCATAAAAGCAATAAAGACATTGTCAAAGTAGTCCATGTGACATGAGTGGGATAGTTCGAATCTTTTGAAGCTTCGAAAATACTTTTTGGTTCAAAACATAGCAAAAACAACGACTTTATTCAGCATTGTATTCTCTTCCGGTTCTGTTGTAATGCTTGTTCAGGATTCCGGAATGACGTGTTATTTGGTGCGTCCGTGTATTTGGGTTCAAAGTAGATATGGCTGGGCAAGAAATGCAAGTCTTCCTTGTGTCGAAATCCTTAGACATGTTTGCGAAGATTGTTTTGTTTACAGCGCGCATCTCCCTCAGACTGTAAACGAAGCTCGGGCGCACAAGATAACACGTCAGCACAGCAGCGTCATTACGGAATAGTGAACGAGCAATGACAACAGAACCGGAAGAGAATACAATGCTGAATAAAGTCGTTGTTTTTGCTATGTTTGGACCAAAAAGTATTTTCAATGCTTCAAAAAATTTGAACTAACCCACTGATGTCAAATGGATTACTTTGATGATGTCTTTATTGCCTTTATCGACAAGGACAGTATAAGGTACATACATTTTCAATGGAGGAACAGAAAGCTTGCAGACTATTTCTAAAATATCTTAAATTGTATTCCAAACTTCCGAAGATGAACGGAGGTCTTACGGGCTTGGAATGACATGAGGGTGAGTCATTAATGAAAAATTTTTGGGTGAACTAACCCTTTAAGTTTATCAGCGACACAAATACTTTTTGTGCGCAAACCCTCCCAAAAAGTTATTCAACTATTAATTTCCTTCTCTGTGGACCTCGAGATTTTGCGTAGTGTCACGGCACAACGCTTCTTTGTAGGTACTTCTTTGTACACCTAGACTCACTATTGGCTGCACTGGTGTGAGTAATTACTGCTTCAGGGTGAGTAATTACTGACAGAATTTTCATTTTGGGGTGAACCAACCCTTTAATGTGCTTAATATCTTAATGATTTTACTTTTCTCTTTTGAGAGAAGCTAGATGGTCTGGCAGTTGTGGTTTTCAAGAACATTATAAATGGCTGGAGGGGAACAGAGGTTGAACCCAGCCTAGTATAAATTATTGGGATCTGCTGGAAATCATCATGAATCATTGGCCTGATTTAGAATCTGGGAGACTGCACTGCTAAAACTGACACAATGCTGAATTTGAGCTCTTGATGTGGTTCTGTTAGAGTTTTGGTATAGTTTTGTGATGTGGTCCATGTGTGGAAAAATAACCTAAATGGTTTTAAATGTACATTTAAAGAGGTGGCAAAACATCCTCCGGTCACTAATATAAAGATACAGTATACCCCAAAATCTGACACAGAATGGAAAATGACCAATAAGCACAATTGGCATAATAACTGGTTAATTTCTAACTAAATATCTTGTGAAAGACATGCTTGAAAGGGTTAACACTTTTATTTGTGTCGACTATTTAATCCTGTTATTTTGATGTCAAATTCAAAGCCTTATAATGGGGAAATTCAGACCAGATGTGAGCTAATGTTGTATCTGTACAGAGATTTGTTTATAGATGTGTATGTTCTATAACCTACATGCTTTAAACTAGCATATAAACATGTTAATATCTTGTTTAGGTTTGACTGCAGTGCCCAGGGATATTCCCAGAGACACCAAACTCCTGGACCTACAGAACAACCGTATAACAGAACTGAAGGAGAACGACTTCAAGGGACTTACAAACCTCTATGTAAGACTTGATAGAAATCTTTATCTTGAAAGAAAGATAGATGAGGCTAAACATAAAATAAAGTGCCAGTTGTTCATTTTCTACTTTTCCCTCAAGTAATTTCTCAATGCGTAGGTCATTTTTTCAAAAACACTTCACAGAGCGATCACAACAGAGGCATCATTGATTTGCCGCAAAATGCATTTGACTACTTAAAAAAAAGAATTATTTTACAGTGAAAACGAGTAAGGGTGAATGCTTAGGTAACTAGCTTGAAGCCAATGGGCTGTTGATAAGACTTACCGGTTCTTATTGTGGAACGTTTCATTGTCTTGGTCTGTGGTCTTGTCCTCCACCACGTTCGCCCATACCTCTCAAACGAGCCCCATGACCACCTCTCTAGTGAGGCATGAGCCCTCCTCTATGAAGAGGCCCACAACCACCTCTCAGAAGGGGTGATTGACAGCAATGTGATGTATTTCTACAGTAATACCATATTTAAATATATTAAAGGGGTGGTTTACTGCTTTTTTCTTTACATGATTGTGTTTATGGGGTGCAATATAACATGTATATGTGATTTTTCTTTTTTTTAAAGTCTTATTTTTCATAAATTTTACCTTTATTGTAAGCAATGGGCTCAGATTGGTTAGTTTTGGCCAGTGTGTTGTAATTCGATAAACTGTGTAGTGCACTGTTGTCCGGAAACTTCAGCCCATTACCTTTACTGGCGAAAGTTGCATGTGTTCCTGTCAAATGTAAATAATAGTGTCGATACTGCAGTATCAGTATGAGCCAGAATCAGACCCAGTAATTTTGTACATTTACAAAATTAGTACATATACAAATTCAGGTCCAAAATGTTTGTACGTGTTTTAGAGCCAGACCGATATATCGGCAGGCCAATATTATCGGCCGATATTAGGCATTTTCCAAACTTTCGGTATCGGCAGTTATAATGGCCGATAAATTAATATTTAAAAAATAAAAACATAAAAACGGATGAAACACGCTTGAACCATGTCATGAGTGTTGGAGTTGTGTAGTTTGTCCACCAGAGGGCACTCTACACCGTCCCTGTTGGCAACACTCGTTGAGTTGGTCACGAGACATACATTTCTTGAATAACAATTATTAAGAAATAATTGCGTTACGTTGTTACAGTGTAGTTGGTTAAATTATGGTTTATGGCTCATCATAGACTAGCTAACCACAAAGCTAGCTAATGCCTTTATCATCAGTCTGTTCTGTTGTGACAATAAAAGAAAAAAGTTTCTTTTTAAAATGCATGTTCATATTATTTTAGTTAAAACTCATAAATAACTACAAATAACTAATGTTAGGGAAACCTGTTAATGTTTTGTTGCAGTGTTTGGGAAATAAAATGAAAAAATATTGGCCTATATTCGGCATATCAGATTTTAAAACCAACAAATTTTTGTATCGGTATCGGCCTTCAAAATCCTTTTATTGGTTCGAGCTCTAACGTGTTTGTCGAGACACATAACTAAGTGGCTATAAAGCCAGCACTGGCATTTGATAAAACTAAAACATTACGTCTGAAGTTATACGTGCAAATACATTTAAAATGATTAAGTCTTAGCCTACTTACAGGTTAGGGTTTTAAAACCATGTGGATTAAAACCATTGTGGCCCAACAACTGCTGCCTCTGGTTTTAAAGTTGGAACTGCTTCATGTTTTAGTAACAGTTTCTTGTTGAATCCGGCATTGAATTCGTGACGATTCTGGAAGCTGTCTTCCATAAATGCACAGCACAGAGAGCTGAATTACGATCGTTATTTTCAGGAACATAATCAAACATAAATTTTATCCATTGTTGACCTGACAGCTCGGTGAACATAACACACTTTCGATGAGGCACAGAAATATGGCCATGCCCTTTTTTGCATATTCCGGAGGGAGGGTTGATGTAAATGTGTAGGTTAGTTACGTATAAAACCAGTTGTAGTCCCATTCAAATCGTTTTTGTAGCCATTATACTTCCTGATTTTTAAAAGACGATATCTCTGCTTACATTGAACTTTCAGCGCTGCAACTTTCCAGATACTGTTCATGCACCAACAGCAACATTACACACTATTTAAAATAAAAAAAGTGAAATCGCAATCAACCACCATATAAACGGGAAAACTTTGTTTTCTAGTGTTATAGAAGAATGACTTGATTAAATATATCTATATATATATATATATATATATATATATATATATATATATATATATATATGTTTTGGTAGATTTAGCCCATTTTGAATGTGAAAAATACTGCTGTGCCAAGCTGAAAGTTGCGTCAGGAGAATGTGTGAAGAGTTTTGTTTTGAAAAAGTGACCCAAGTATTGAGACATGGATCCTTGCGGTTGTTTATGGGTAGTTTCTTCTGCTGTACACAGATGTACACCACTTTCACAGCTTGATTCTTTGTTTTTGTTTTTATCGCCATTGGCTAATGCTGCGCATCAAGGTCCATATGTCACTATTTACTGTAATACTGAAGATTTAGCTGTACATTTAGATTATTTTAACATCAGTATTTAAGATTTTTGTTTTGCAGATTTTACATAAAAAACAACAAGACAGCTTTCTTTAAAGCATGTTTTGGCTAACTCGTGAAAAATCGCTCTGTCGTTCACAACATGCTTTACTTTACGTTTGGCACTCAAACTGCAAAACAGCCTTGACAGGATATTCATACAGTTCAAGTCGCTGAAGAAGAATGTTCCTGTAGTTCTGGAAACACATGCTGGTGCCAAACTGAATGTTTTAGTTACCTTCTTAGAACTCATATTATCCCCAATATTTAGCCCTAATATTTATTCAGCCTCTCTCACCAAACACAATATTTGACATGGCCTGTAAAAAGGAAAAAAAAAGATCAAGACAGTTATATCATCATTTATAAGTCATTAGATTTTGTGTACATATTTAATGATCATGGTCAAGCTATTATTAATCATGTCTTCATGAGTTTCCATGAACCAAATGCTGACCCTTTCCTGTCTCCTGTCAGGCTCTGTCACTGGTCAACAACAAGACTCTCCAAAGTCCACCCACAAGCCTTCACACCCCTCCGACACTTAAAAAAGCTTTATTTTTCCCGGAACCTCCTGACAGTGGTACCCAAGAACCTTCCCCCATCCCTGGTGGAGCTGCGGATTCATGAGAATAATATTAAGAAGGTTGCAGAAGGAACGTTCTCTGGTCTGGGCAGCATGAACTGCATTGGTTTGTATGCGCGCTCGCCATTATGTGGTATAGAGGTTACAGTCTGACCAAACCATTTCCTTTTTAGATGGAGCCTGCTGGTTTTTGTGATGGGATATTCTTTCTGATGTTGAATGCTTCTTATAGAGATGGGTGGAAACCCTATTCAGAACAGCGGCTTTGAGCCTGGTGCTTTCAAAGGGCTGAAACTCGACTACCTGCGCATCTCTGAGGCCAAACTCACTGGAATACCAAAAGGTAATACTTTATTATAATTAGTCATTAGTCAAGTCATTATAGAGTGAAGGCTTGCCAAACAATAGACTATCTAATATTAATTTTCAAAAAATTGGATAAAACTCTTCTTTGTGCAGTTTCTCACTTGAATGAGCTTTAGTAATATCCTTGGTAATAAATCACAATTTGCACAAGTTTTAATGTAATGTTAAGATCAGAGACGTGGTGTGACTTCCAATAATATAATGATGAATGTCCCTCTCCTCCCAGACCTCCCTGAAAGTCTTCATGAGCTCCATTTGGATAATAACCAGATCCAAGCCATTGAACTGGAGGACCTGAGCCGCTATAAACACCTCTACAGGTGAACCGTCTCATGACTCTCCAGCACTGCAACATACAATTTGCCTTTTCTCTGCCTGTGGGCTTTCTGTAAAGTAACAGTGCCACCTGGTGAATGAAATCTGAAGGATGTGAAAATTAAAAAAAAGTTTTACAAAAATGTATATATATATATATATATATATATATATATAAACATAGACAATGCTATCAACAATTTTATTATTGTAGAACAACGTTCATTGATTATACCTTTTCTTACACAAAATACACAAATATTTAAACTTGTTGGCAGTCATAGACCATTTGTTTGTCTTAGCCCCCTGAAAACTGAAAATGTATTATTATGTTAAAATTCTTCATCTTTACTGAAAACAGCTGCAGTTATTTCACTCTTGAGTCATTTAACTGTGTACTGAAGTATAAAATCATCTTAAACACAAAAATCATGAATGCCAGTTTAATTTGAGTTATCTCAGGAGTGTGTAAGTTTATTGTTGTTAACAAAGTATTGTCCTGATAAAAATTAGCAATTAAACAATATTTTGTTGTTTAGTAACACTTCACAGTAAGGTCTATTTTGTTGACATTGGTTAATCCATTAACTAAGATTGAGAAATATTTGTTATGGTATTTTTTAGGGGTGTAACAATATCGTGTCACGATATATATGCAATACAAAAATGCATCAATATTGTGGATAGTGACAATCAGTCAGAATTACATTAAACTACTATATATAATGTTGAATACAATGTACAATAATGTAATGGGGGAATATTTGTGGCTCCTGGTGTGTTACTAGTAAAAAGTGGCCAGTGACAAGAGTGCATGCATATTTGTCTAAAAATAATTCTGTATTTTCAGCTTCAGAATCATAGATGTTTTTATTCTGGTGTCACCATTGTCCTGTGCATTGGGTTACAACCACCAAGTCCAGAGCCTATTCATTTACACCCACTATGTAATACCAAATTTAGCATTTTAATCAACAGTACATTTTTTGTTAACCTTTTACCATATTTCTATAGAGTATCGCAATAATATTGTATCTGAGTTCATTATCGGGATATGTATCGAATACATGAGTGTATCGTTACACCCCTAGTATTTATTATTGTCAAGTCTGCAGCATCACATACCTCCTGCAGGGAGACCCCTGCTGCTCCTATTTTGCTGCACCTATTTTGATATAAATGTGGCAAATTAAATGTGTACCTTTTGTAACTTTTTTGCTGTTATTTGGAGTATTTTGGTACACAATTTGCTAGCTTTATGGGATGAAAATTGTAATGAATTTAAATTAAAAAAATTACTTTCATTATGCAAAATTGAAAACCAACTTAAGAAAATAAAAGAACAAGTGCAATTTTCTAAACTATGCTAATCCTGGTAATGGGGGCACACAAAAAAATGTTTTGCTCAAAAATCCTGCATGTGCTAGATTTTTATAGTGCAGTTTGTCCTGCAGGGCTGCAGTTGACCCAGTGCCTGTTCACAGTATTTCCAGTCTATTGTGTTTCCACCTCACTGAGAGGTCTGTCTCAATGAGTGTGGCATGTCTATTGTCTCTAGCTTATTCATGGTTGTGCTTGTCGTTGTTTGCCAGATTGGGTCTGGGTTTTAACCATATCCGCATGATTGAGAATGGCAGCCTATCATACGTCTCTAATCTGAGGGAGCTGCATTTGGAGAACAACCGGCCAACCCGCGTCCCGAGGGGCCTGCCAGACATGAAGTACCTGCAGGTGCGAGATATCAAGCTGATGAACGAAAGTGTTCCATTCGCTGCATGCACGATCACTGATTTTCTGACTTCTTTTTCAGGTGGTCTACCTTCATTCAAACAACATTAGTCAAGTGGGCATTAATGACTTCTGCCCTCTGAGGTTTTAGTGTGAAGAGGAGCTTCTACAATGGCATCAGCCTCTTTGGAAACCCGGTTAAGTACTGGGAGGTGCAGCCTGCCACCTTCCGCTGCGTTGGTGACCGATTGGCCATTCAGTTCGGAAACTATAAGAAATAGAGAAAGGATGAAAGGGAGGTTTGGGGACAAATAATAATGCTGGAATCAAAACAAAACAGAAGAAAACGCTTGGTGTCGAAATGGTGTCTACAAACAGTGTTTCCGAATAGTGTTAAATGTGGATGTATTTGTTTGTGAAGTCTAAAAGAAAAGGAAGGAGCAATAAAAATAAGTATTGGAAAATTTTAAAAACAAAACCTACGGAATTTGATCTCTTACGACTGACTCTTATTTGCAAAACCAGTATAATGGTATTGTTTCATATTGTTTCAAGTGTGTTACCATAAAGTCACTTTTTAAGGGCTCTTTGTTTTGCTTCAACACTTTTATAATAATATTATTGATACTGTTAATATTGTTATTATGCTATATTAGTTAATGTTGTATTATTAATAACACATTTTGGATGGGATATTGAAATGGTAAGGTTGAATCTTAATTTTAAATTCATGGTGCTTATAATAAGTGTATCTGTGTTGTTTGTCAAGTTTTAGATTACTTTCTTCTCCCTTTTTGTCATTGCCTTGCTTCCTTGCTTCAGGGGTCTTATTGTGGGAGTACTTTAGGGGTAATGGAGGAACTTTACACAAAATATAAATCAGTCAGTCAGATGCCTAATGTTCTTACCCAGCCCTCTTGGGTTCGAGGTTGATTCAGAAAAGGATTGTAATAATGTAATTTTGCACAGTTTCTCTATGAATTCCTAAAATTTTCTTTGTAGCGTATTGTTAGTGGGATTTTTCTCTTGCAGTGCCACTGCATGCATGTAGGCTACTGTGCCACACACTGCTGCATGTTTCAATAAAATATCTTTCAGCTTGACTTCAGGAGCAGAAGTGACGTACATCATGGTCTAAAAGCTGTGACTAATAAAACTTGAGTTAACATGAACGCCAAATATCTGATTGAGTGAATTCTTCAAGCACAATGTCAATGGGTCATCACTTGTCAAACCATGTCAGCGAAATTCCAGATTTTATACATACAAATAAAATGCTAAATTTTGGAAGATGTATTTATTTATTGATTTTTTTAGTTATGATAAGGTTACTGTATTTTATGTATATATACTGTATATATATATATATATATATAGTGTGTGTGTATATATATATATATATATATATATATATATATATATATATAGACCATTTCACAAGATGTAAACAACACTGGTCCAGAAGCACTTTCTGTTTCAGTTTTTTAACACTACATAAAAGCTGGGATAAAATACAACCAACAGAACATTTAAAACTGAATCAAAAAGTTAAACAAACATCTTTAAGATGTTTTCTTTAATAAAGAAAGCAGTTACAAACTGAAACAGGAAGTGTTTCTGGACCAGTGTTGTATGGGAAGTTGTGTGTGGAGTGATGAATCCCAATGCAACACGAGTTGTGGTATACGCTCTTTATTTTAAAAATTTGGTGAGAAACATTAATGTATCTCTTACCTATAGCTCAGTAAAACATGGAGGAATAGACTGTTGTAGCCTTTTTAGCTGCTGTATTGAAACTACTTACTGTAAAAGTCATTAATGCTTTTGAATTTTACAATATTGTAGAATATGGCTTGATTCCCACAAATGAAATCTATAGAGGAACCATCATCATTTTTGTAATCATTAGATGTTGAATCTGTTTTGTTGAGGACAGAAACAACTAAAACGTCACAGACGCCATAATTGACATTACAAAATCACATTATAAATACTCGACAGACATAATCCACATGATTATACCTTTTCCATCAAATTAATTTCGCTTTATCGTAATCACAAGATCATTGTGTCGTATGAAAACGCCTCTAGAATTAAAACTGTTGTCTGTTTTCTGACTAATAGGCAGCACTTTTTTTAACACAGGTATGTTAGGGCTAAGGGCTTTTATTGTAACAGCCTGTGAAAGAGTGCCCGTCGTTCGGTTGCGCGTCACCGAATCGAACATGTCTGTCAGCGGCTCTCTGCTATAACGCGCCCAGGACGCGCTTCACCACAGCCATCCGCGACGCGCGCATGCGACTGCGGGTATTCGTGTTTCGTGTCACATAGAAGAAGAATGATTATTCACAATCGAGTGATTAATATTCAAATAAAGGCCTAAGATATATACAGACACTGGAGCCTCATTTGAAACGTCGCTGTGATACGGGGTGAGTCAAACGAAACGCTTGACCTAGAAGTGATAAAATTAACCGTCATATTGACGATTATTTGCAGTAGCCTAACGTTAGTTGCTCTTTGGTTTTGCACTTGGCTTTGTCGTCACTGCGTGTAGTTATCATCAATTTAATGTGATGAGCTGGTTTTGTAAATAGTAGGAGATCTTGTTAATCAGTCCAGAAGTATCTGTCTCTTACGGTGCACAATGTTTTGTGATGGACAGGAAAGAGGAGGACAGTGGTCTGTCAACCCTGTGTTTATGACCAGTCAGCACAGGTAAAAAAACTAACAAAAGAAACACTGATATTTATCCCTGTTATACACACCGTTCATGTCCACGTCTTCAGTATGTTAAATTAATGTAGCATATTCACCTTTTGAAACATGGAAATAATGTTATCTGTTGACAAAATTAACCCTCAGAACCAGTATTCACTTTATAGTCCTTAATCCTGTAATTGTGGACAAATGTGGGCACAGGATTCAGGTGTGATCCTAATTTGTATTTATTATAATAGTTATATCACTATAACATATTGTTATGGTCTTCGATTACATTTATTTACTTCAAAAAGTACCATATTTTCTATGTAAATTATGGTTATTTTTATGTTTTTTTTTTAACTACATTAAAATATCATTCCAATAAGTTCTTAGAGCTAAAACCTAAAGATGAAGTGACTTTGCTGTCACCTGGTGTCACCCATTCATTGGGTGCCCATTTATTGACCCAAATACAAGCTTGAGTTTTTTTCACCCACTTAACATTGTAGTCAAACATATTTTGTGTGTTCAGAAAGGCAATCTTATGAAAAGTAGCAAAGTCTTGTACTGCTCAGATCAAGGGAAGTATTTTTTTAAAAAAGAAATCAAAACTATTTTGCCCACATTTGTGCAGAATCCGGCTTTAGTGTTAAGTGAGCATAGGAGTGAATTATTATGTTTTTATTTTGGTTTAAGTGGATCTTGCCATTTTTGCAATGTCTGAGTATGCCCTGCATTTCTAAATTAATAAAACAAAAGTGCAATTTATTAAATAATATTACAGATAGTTTTTAATATTTTCTTTCATACATCCAAGTATTGTTTCTTGGAAATATTTCCTGGTATATGGGAATTATTTAAGTTTTTCACTTACTATAGGCTAGCTAGAAAACCCACTGTGCAGTAATGACATCACCCTCCACAATGATTTAAGACAACATGAACAAATATTAGCTTTGGATTTAATTAATTCTGTTTTGTGTGGAATTAGGAATGTTTCATCTTACTTTTAAAACTGTTTTAGATCAGGTAAAGTTTTAGAAAATTGCTATATTCTAACAAAATTTCAAAAGATTGTTAAAAATATTGCAAAGTACCTTCAAATTGACAACCTAATGTAAAGACACTTATATAAAATATATATATATATATATATATATATATATATTTTGCATTGTGTAATCAAGCGAGCATAATTGTGAAAATGTATGTATTCATAGAAATACTTATTACACATATATTATTATTTTAAGGTACTGTGCAACATGAATGACCCAAAACTGTGTGGTCTTTGCTAATTTCATGTGAGATGTGTCATTGATCCTGGGCACACTGGCGCTTTAAAGTTCTCATTTCTAGTTAGATGTGATGGATCTGTCACTATTGATTTTTGTGTTTCTCTGTTTTCCAGTGATCTCGCACTCATGCCATAGATGTCCTTCCCCTTAGCTCACGAGCTTACTCTACTTTCTCCCTGTCCCCCTCTTGTCCTTCAGCTCTTCCCTCTCTCATGCATCTTGCTTTGGCTTCACTCCCTCTCTCTTCTTCTTATCTCTCCACCCTTTTGACTTTCCCGTCCTCCCTTCCTCTGTCACTCCTGCTTCTGTGTCAGATGTCATGATGGTGTGCTGCAGTCAGAGCACTGGACTCCCCCTGCACTCTGGCTCTGCTGGTGGGCTTCCAATTTGCATTTGTCCTGTACTTCTCTCTGGGAGGCTTTCGTGGCCTAGTGTCTGTTTTGGTTCATTCCACTGAGCCTGAGATCGACTACTCTCGACCGCATGACGTCTACACCAATCTGACTTCTCTGCTGGTCCACCATCCAGGACCCAGTGGACCCGAACAGCAGATCAGGGACTGTACACTGCCCTCTCCACTGCTGGGTAGATATAAATCCACACTGAAGTGATGAAAGGGATACTCCACTTGTTTTGGAAATAGGCTCATTTTACCACTCCGATTCAGAGTTAAACAGTTGAGTTTTACCGTTTTCAAATCCATTCAGCCGATTTTCTGATATTTAGAAGACTGTCAGTAACCAGACAGTTTCTGGTCTCTTTGACTTCCATAGTAGGAAAAAAATATACTATGGAAGTCAATGAGACCAGAAACTGTCTGGTTACTGATATTCTTCTAAATATAAAAATCGGCTGAATACATTAGAAACTGTTTAACTCTGGGTAAAATGAGCCTATTTTCATAAAAGTGGAGTATCCCTTTAAGACATTGATCAATAATTGGATTTGTTCATTCACTTTGTTTCATTGCAGTTTTTAGATTTAAGTGTACCAAAAACACTTCAATGAGTTTAGTTCACATACGATTCTGTCATCATTTATTTACATTGTTATCTGTCCAAACTTGTGACTCTTTCTCCTGTGGATCACACACATAAATATGTATTTTGAAGAATGTGCTAGTTGCTGTTTTCCATGCAATTACAATGAAGGAAAACTGGAGCATTCAAGAATCAAAAGGAGGGAAAAGGACCATAAAAACGTATGGTCCTCACTGCAGAAGCACTAAATCCAGGGGAGGAGTTCAATCCAGATCCAACTCCTCCCACCTTACATATACCTAAACCTACCCATCTCCACCCCCTGATCCCTAACCCCACTCCTAATCCTACCCATCTTCACCCCTGATCCCTAACCCCACTCCTAATCCTACCCATCTCCACCCCTGATCCCTAACCCCACCCCTAATCCTACCCATCTCCACCCCCTGATCCCTAACCCCACCCTAATCCTACCCATCTCCACCCCCTGATCTCTAACCCCACTCCTAATCCTACCCGTCTCCACCCCCTGATCTCTAACCCCACCCCTAATCCTACCCATCTCCACCCCCTGATCCCTAACCCCACCCCTAATCCTACCCATCTCCACCCCCTGATCTCTAACCCCCACTCCTAATCCTACCCGTCTTCCACCCCCTGATCTCTAACCCCAGCCCTAGTCTTACCCATCTCCACCCCCTGATCTCTAACCCCACCCCTAATCTTACCCATCTCCACCCCCTGATCTCTAACCCCACCCCTAATCCTACCCATTCTCCACCCCCGATCCTCTAACCCCACCCCTAATCTTACCCCATCTCCACCCCCTGATCTCTAACCCCACTCCTAATCCTACCCATCTCCACCCCCTGATCTCTAACCCCACCCTCTAATCCTCCCATCTCCACCCCTGATCTCTAACCCCACTCCTAATCCTACCGTCTCCACCCCTGATCTCTAACCCCACCCCTAGTCTTACCCATCTCCACCCCTGATCTCTAACCCCACCCTAATCTTACCCATCTCCACCCCCTGATCTCTAACCCCACCCCTAAATCCTACCCGTCTCCACCCCCTGATCTCTAACCCACGCCCTAGTCTTACCTGTCTCCACCCCTGATCTCTAACCCCACCCCTAATCTTACCCATCTCCACCCCCTGATCTCTAACCCCACTCCTAATCCTACCCGTCTCCACCCCCTGATCTCTCAACCCCACCCCTAGTCTTACCCATCTCCACCCCCTGATCTCTAACCCCACCCTAATCTTACCCATCTCCACCCCCTGATCTCTAACCCCACCCCTAACCCTACCCCGTCTCCCACCCCCTGATCTCTAACCCCACCCCTAGTCTTACCTGTCTCCACCCCCTGATCTCTAACCCCACCCTAATCTTACCCATCTCCACCCTTAGATCTGGATCCAACTCCGCCCCCTGGACTTGCTCATGCTACTGCAATGAGGTTCTACTGTAAAAATATCATGACATGTATACAAAATTCCACGTCTTCTGGAATTTAAGTTCTGGGGGGTGCCAGTTATTTTCATTTCATTGTTGACAATCAATATTACCTTTTTACAGTTGTGTAAAAAAATAAAACTCTAAAATGAAATAAATTATCAATTAAATAATCAGTGTTAAATATGCCAACAATTTTTTTTTAACTTGAATTATTAAATTGATAACTTAATTTAGTTTTTTAACAGTAAATCTTAGTGAAATTACGTTCTTAGTGTTTTAAAGAAAAAGTGAGCGTAAATGACCGAATAGGTAGTCTAAATGTAAAAGATGAGCACAAACTATTAAATATTCAATATCGACCAATGCAGTAAATAAATAAAAAAATCACTGATATTGTTCAGTAACTTATGGTTGAATAGATTGTGCATTCCTACTTGAAAATGTTCCTTTGTGTTTAACAAAAGGAAGAGGGTCATACAAGTTTGGAACAACATAACGGTAAATAAACAATGGCATCATTTTTTTTTTTTAGGGAAACTATTCCATTAATTTGATGTTGTAGAACAGATTTTTACAAGCAAATGCATGTGTGCTTGCTCTCCCCCTGCTGTCTGCCAGTGGGTCCTGTTTTCTCCACCTCTCTCCTCACCCCCTCCCCTAGGAGATAAAAGAAGAACCCCTTGGTGACCTTAGGGGGTCATTACCCGCCCACCAGACTGTGAAGCACGGCACCACACAGCCATCGTGGTCCCCTACCGGAACCGTCAGACCCACCTCCTGCGCGCCCTCCTCTACCAGTCTGCGCCCCTTTTTGCAGCGGCAGCAGGTCCACTACGGCATTTACATTGCTGCACCAGGTCTCTTGTTTTGTGCGTTGCGCTGACTTGTCACATCTATTGTATGGGGAGAATTCCTAGCAGTAATTAGATGAAGTAGCTGGGACAAAGGGTAGAACATACCTCGTGAGCTTTTGTACAGTCTATATTAGTGTTTTATTCTTTTCCGAAAGAATGCACTTGTACAGTTGATTTCCTCATAGTCTGTGTTATCAGTCAGGAAACTCCCACGTTTAAGCAGAGCAAAGTTTGCTGAATGTTGGAGTGCGAGAGGCGCTGAAAGAGGAGGACTGGAGCTGTGTTTTCCTGCATGACGTTGAACCTCCTACCTGAGAATGACCACAATACCTACACCTGCCACCCCCAGTACCCAACACACCTACTCCGTGGCTATGGACAAGTTCAGATACAGGTGCTCTTACCCACAATGACTGGATTTTTTGTGTGTTTAAAAGCTATTTCTCTAATTTTATATTAATGAAATTGTGGGGGGTAATACGTTACTTTAAAAAGTAATTTATTCCTGTGCTGTAAAGCAATCATTCAGCATACTCCAGTCTTCAGTGTCACATGATCATTCAGAAACTCATTCTGATATGCTGATTTGGTGCTCAAGGAACATTTATTATTTATTATTGCAAAAAATGTTTTCGTATTAAATCAGAATTTCAAAAGAAATATTTTCAAGAAAATAGCTGCAAGCAGCAGCACAGAGGCACACTGAGGAGCTAAAAAAATCAAAGCAGTTAGCCTTCAGACCAGATGCAAAAGCGGTAAAAAGACATTTGGAGACGTTTAAACAAATGGTTTAAAACCCATAAATATCAATCACTTGTGAAGGTACCCTTAGGTCATGGTTGTCAATAATACATACCAAGTTTGGTCAGAATATGCTGAAGCAATCCTGAAGATATAACCTCACATAATTTTGGTGTGCTGTTTGTTGAATTTGTGTGTGCTATTTGAGAACAGTTTGACGAATTTACTTTAATTCCATGTTTGTTTGTTTTGTCGTCATGGTCTGAGGAAGATCTGAAATCACCTTTCGTGAAAATCTGCACAATGGTTTAAGAGTTCGAAAAAGTACCTGTAGGTTTTTATGAAAATCTAAATGGTGCGACAGGAAGTTGAAGGCCAACTATGGCAAAATTAGTATATGTTATCGTCGTGACCCAAGGAATCTTTTAAGACCAGTTTCACAAAGGTCAAAATTAATCAAAACCTGTTAGCATTTTATTTTATTTCATTGTTATTCTTGACCACAAGGGGCGTAGCCCTGAAACATTTTGAGTACCTCCAGGGCATGGAGCCAATGAAACTTAAAACTACACTGTGTGATTTTTACCCTCATCTAGCAGTGAAAAGGTATATGACCATCCAGTGAATATTAGTTTCTGTTCCTCTCAATTCCGATTTCGTTTTAACTCCTACGGTGGCCAGTGTAGTCTGCAAAATTAACATGGCTTCCAGTTCGAACCTTGATCCATGAGTGTTAACTCAAATGTAAATCACGAAAGGCGAAAGCTTGAATTAACGGATATGTCCCTCTTTGGCTAATGTACTTTCAACATGGCGACCGACATTAGAACCCCTTACCCGTATGTATTTTCAATGGCATATTATACACTCACGAGAATACTTTATTACTTGAACGAAGTAAATATACTTTAATGAGCACATATATTTTTGAAAGAACTAAGTGTTTTTAGCTAAGAATAAACTAAAAGAGTTACACAGTGTAGCTTTAAACTGTTGCGTAGCAATACACCAGTGTGTTCATAAATATAGCGATATATACAAAAATTCTAAATTGCCAATGCTCAAAATGGCCGATATGGGAAAATTGGTTATCGATTTACTACTGTCTCGGTATGTTGCACCAAATCTAAAAAGACCAGTTGTGGTTTTTGGCTAAACTGTTCAGAAGTTATAAGCAAAATTAGACATTTTGCATATCTCCTGACCGCTCAGGTGGCACTGTGCCGAAACTTTGCAGGTTGTCATAACACAATCCAAATTTGGTCATAATACGTTAATGCGCTGTGGAGATATAGACTCGCATCCATTTTGGCATGCTCTTAATCTAATTTGCATGTCGTTATTCAAAACATTTTGACTAATCAACTTTTACTCCAAGTTTTTGTGTTGGCAAGGTCTGAAGATGATCGATTCAATTTTAATGAAAATCTGACAAACTATCTAGGAGTAGTTTGAAAAAGTATGTTTTGGAAAATTAGAATGGGTAAACATTTTCATTAAGAAAATTATGATGTTGAATTCTAATTTCTGAGCCAAGGAATCAATGGAAAAAATTGTTTCTATCCGTTATGGTTCAAAAGCATGGTGGTGCTAGAGAGGATTGGGTTAGAAACTCCAAAATATGCTGTGGTTAATGTTCAGACTGTCCTCTATCTGTGTGCCAAATTTCATAACTTTTCAATATACAGTTCTATGGCGCCATAGCTCAAAAGCAAAATGAAGAAGAAAACACTAACGGATATAATAGGTGCTTACACACCTTCATTGCTTGGTCCCTAATTAAGCAACAACTTTAACTTTTTCATCTTTTATTTTTACATTTTTGTAGAATATGATAGGCTAAATTTTAGCAAACTTCTAGTAAATCAAAAGTTCATCCTCTTCAGTCTTCATGCATGGTAAAATAGACTATGTAGTTCATTTATTATTAGTGCTGACACAGGTGTATGCAGTAGCCCATGGGTCTGGTCCTCTAAATTGACATCCAGGTCTGCACATTTCGGGTCACAGAGTTTGCATTTGTTTATTCTGCAGCCACAATGTCCACCTAGATATAAACATTCACTGAGAACAGAAAGATTGCAGAGAAAACAACCCATATATTCAGTCCACCAAGGCTGAGGACAGCATCAGGAGCGCTCTGTGATGAATCCACTGAAGGCTGTAAAGCATTCAGACAGACACGAACACGAGAGTTAGTCCTTGGGTAGAAATACAGAGAGATTAGGAAGAAAGATACATAGCAGCAGCTCATCTAGCTATCACTCAAAATTTAATAAATATCACTAAAGAATTTAGAACAGGTGTTCAAGGGATCTCTGGAGCTTAAGGGTTGAGTGAGCGATCGCAGTTACACTACTACCTTTCTACCTTACACTACTTTTCTCACTACCTAATTCCTTTTTAAAAAGAAAATAAATTATTTGTATTCAGCAGTGAGACATTAAATTTATCAAAAGTGACCATTTTTATTATAAATGCTGTTCTTTTGAACTATTTGTCAAAAAATCCTGAAAAAAAAATGACTGTTTATTGATATTAATATGAAATGTTTTTTGAGCAGCTAATCAGCATTATAGGACGATTTCTTGAAGATCATGTGACCAAACCCCAAACCTTTGAACAGTAGTTTTTTTTTTTGACATTTGGTAGCCATTTGAAATAATGAGTTATGGAAAAGTTTAAAAGATTACACATTGTGCTTGTTGCATTTTGTGTTATTTTACCTAGCCCTGTTGTATTAATTTTCAGGTAAAAGTGGGCGCGGTCATTTGTACAATTTTAATGTGTCTTGCTTCTGGTGTAATTCACTTCCAGTTATTTTTAGCTGTACAAATCAGCTCTTTATGCTGCTTGATATTGCAACCTGGTATTTCTCAGCATATTATTTTAATGTATTGTCTTAATTATAAACAGGCAGGTTTGTAGACCAAACAATTTATGGTTTACTGAACTTTGTTATTTCCCTATAGTGGCTAATAAATCTGAAGTTTCGCACATTCACAGAAAACAGCTAACTTCTGCACTGAAAAATAATATGGATACTGCACATTTCACTAAATGCAGCAGGACATATAGCCTAGTTATTCAGTGTATAGAAAAAAAATTGCATACTATACACTATATACTGCAGAAATAGTAGTATGCTATTCTAGAAAAGTTATAACTGGGTTATTACAATTCAAGCTTTAACAGCATTCTTTGTTGCTTTATAAGGGGTCTAGGTTTTCCATCCCTTTGTAATGCAGAGGTACAGACCAACATTAAACTGCAGGGGAAGCTGTGACACTTCAGATGGAATGATTGATGAAGAAACAGGTGACCTTATTCCTCTGTGCCTCACCAAATCACACTCTGACTCCACCACAGGCTTCCATACTCTCAGTACTTCGGAGGGGTGTCTGCTGTAACTCCGGAGCAGTATCTCAAAATGAACGGCTTTCCGAACCAGTATTGGGGCTGGGGAGGGGAGGACGATGACATTGCAGCTCTGATGAGGATGGCAAAATACAGTTTATAATGCATTTTTTCAAGAGTTATTTCAACATAAAACAGCCTGAAATGTTGTAAACTGGCATGTCTACATCCTCTTAAGCATTTGTATTGCACATCTCTCCATCATCATTTTGTTTTCAGTTCACAATCTCATCTGTCTCTTGTCATTATTCTCATTTTCACTGCATCCGTCTATCCCTCATGCCCTCCCCCACATAGCCACTGGAGGGACCAGTAAGTACATGCATGAATCACCAGTTTGGACTCAAGGCTTCTAACTATTTAGATGTCAGTGATTATTGTTTTTTGATTCAATTATAAATTCAAGTAACATTATTTCTTTGACAATGAGAAACTTGAAAGTCTGAAGTTGTTGAAGCCTTGAAGCCAGAATGAGTCAGGTGTAGTGGATAGTGTTGAGGATTTGAAACATTTTCTTTGTAGTTTTAAACCCTAATGGTTGTGTCCATTGACAGTTCTTTTAGAACTTTGGAGGAAATTAAATGAAATTCCAATTTAATGTGTTTGCATAGACTTTTTACTGACTTGTCTTTTTCAGAGGTGACAAAATACATAATTTTTGGCCTTCTCTATAAACGAAATAATAGTATTAAATAAATAATGTTTAGTGTCATGTTGTCTTATGAACAACCAGTATGCACAAAAAGAAAAATAAACACGACTCGTAAGAGTCCAGGTTTGGATTTGCAAACGTGACTGTCGCATAATTAACCGTCAGTTAGTATCCTTGCATGACTCAGATGGCTGTACCATAGGCAAGAACCAAACTTTTTAAGTATTTAAATGCTGGATTAGACTCTCCAACTTTAGCTTTTGGGGATTTTGAGTTGTGTTTAGAACATTTTTACATAAGAATCCTCAACAACAGTAGTTTTCTAATTAGCTCACATCTATCTGGCCCACCTTGCAGACTTTGCTGTAAATGGTTTTCCTGCTGTGCTTTGTGTTGTTCTCTCTTTTGTCTTTGTCCTTTTGATAATTCATACCATCCTCCGTCTTGATGTATTCTACTTGCCCTGTGGTTTTGTCTTTAGAGTTCGTCTTTCTGGGATGAAGAATAATGCGCCTCCTTTGGCCATTGGTCATTATAAGATGATCAAACATAAAGGAGATCAGGGTAATGAGCAGAACCCGAGAAGGTGATGTCACATGGCATATTATGTTTTGTTACAAATGAATAACAATATATTTTTACATAGACATGGATAGATGTATAGATAGACTATTTTATCAATTTGTTCAGTCTGTTTATTGAGTCTGTTCCTCTTCATGAATTGATTCTCGTAGGTTTGATTTGCTGAAGCGCACAAGGCTGAACTGGCGCTCAGATGGACTGAACTCATTGACTTATAAGCTCCTGTCCAAAGAGTTGGACCCATTGTACACCAATTTGACTGTCAACATTGGGGATGATCCGCACCATCCTCCTGTGAAGGATCCATCCTGGAAGTCACAGCCTCAACCTGCTCCAACTAATAAGATGAAGACTGAAAAAGTGGGCGTGGCCATCACTGATACCACAAAAATAGAGCCTCCCCACTGGAAAGCCAGTAATGAAACTTCAAATGTTGTTAAAAAAGCTCCTGTGAATCAAGAAGTCGGATGATCTTGATAATCGAGTTTCCACAGAGGCTTCACAGGGTGAGTTATTAACAGACAATGGAGGGAATACCCGTTTGCGCTTTGTTTTATATCGTGAAGCATTGCTACTAGGCAAATAAGTTCATTCCACTGAAAGTCGACTGAAGCTGTTTGGCCACCTCTGAATGTTGCTCAGCTACTGATATGGTGACATTTGCACAAGTCTGGAATCATTTGCTGAAGAACTCGTTTTGCTGTAGAAGTCGTATCAGAATGGGCTGAGTTCTCAAAAGTGACCTATCGACGCACCTGTCCGAGTCCAGTGTGTTTTTGAGCCGACCTGCTGCCAGCTGCTGCTCTTCATCCCACTGTGTGGGTCTGTTTTTCTGTGCCTTTTCTTCCCTTGAACCAGTCACTTATCAACATGCCATGACTCAGTCAAAAGCATTATTACTGCATACCACTGTTATTAATAATAGAGTTGAATGCTCATTCCACATGTTTATCTATTTTTCTCTTCTTTTAATATCTAATCAGCACACACTGCTTTGTGATCTAGTGCTTGAGCAGACGTGTATCACTGTGGTCTATTTTTGGTCTAACTGTACAAACTTAGAAAGGTGTGATCTTTGATAGTGAGCACTGGTTTATTTTCTCTTTTAGCTGCTCAGATATCTATTAATAGTTTTATGATACAGTGTAAAAGAGTTTAATTATTTAAGGTATTTTGTGGTGCCTTTGTTGGATTCCATTTTGGTTGTAGACAATCATTGGGATAAGCAGATAAAATGGGATAAATCATTGCAGACTTCTATTATTTGAATTCAGGAATATGTTTCTGTCAAATTAGATTGATTTGATGGTTTAGGTTGAAGGTGTGACTTTATTGTAAGATGTTAGTTGACATTTTTAGATTTTATAAACATTAACCAGTTAATTGGTATTTTATGGTTAGTTATATAGCAGCAAGAATTAGTTTTATTTATTGTTGAAAAATATTGGTTGTATCACCCATCATGGTACTTTTTCAGTATGTGCTGTAAATGAAGCTGAAATCTATATTAAATACAATCATTGAGTATAAGCTACATTTGAGGAACAAAGATTTTAGTGGCAAGTTCTTTTGAAAATAAAATTGTATTGCTCATTATGTTAGCAGAACCACTGGCATTTTTCCATTACAGGCTATTAGAAAGATCAAATAATTAGCTGCAATGATAGTCTGAAGGTGCTCATTCATTGAGATTTCACCCCATCATGTGACATGATGCATATCTTGCTGTATTTACAACATATTTCAAAACCTAAATATACATTTAAAAGAGTCTGTTGAAAGATCAGTATATTATGTATTCTGATTTTGATACACAATTATTTGTATGACCGACTCAAGATTTGCATTTGTATTAGAACTATAAAAGGTTTTTGTAAATAATTCAAGACAGTATTCTGACATGCATGGGGCAGGTATATTTCATCATAGCATATTTGCAAGACTCTTGTATACCATATATGTATATATATTATTAAAGTATATAAGTATATAATTTTCTATCAGATATTTGGAATTGGTGTTAAACTATTTTGATGCCTAATAGTCTCTAGCTTGAGAAGACCATTACATCTGATATTAACAATTTAGATGTGACCTACTCCTGCCATGCATATGTCATTTTTGGTCAAACGATTTATTTATTGTCTATCTCTATATATATATATATATATATATATATATATATATATATATATATATATATATATATATATGTGTATATATACACACACACACACACATACTGACCAGTTATCTTGTAAATAAACACATTGACAACATTGTAACTGTGATCTGAACATGCAGCTGCTTTATTGTATGTTTATTAACAGAGAGTGGAAAAATGATTTCACAAGGGTCTTGGCCTTCATCTTTAGAACCTGTGACTGGCTCTCAAAGGGATAATTGATCCAGAAATGCACACCGTTGACTTCCAATGTAAAGACAAAAATTTTACATTTCTGAAAAACCTTATGTTCCACAAAAAAATAAAGAAAATCATAGAGGTTTTGAATGATGTGAGGATGGGTCAACAATAACAGAATTAAAATTTTGGGTAATCTATCCATTTCAGTTTCCCAAGCTTTCAGCGTCTGCTCCAAAAATCACTCATTTGCTTCCAGGCATCAAAAACATTAACCGATGACTAGTGAATCAAGCTGATTTTGTTTTCTATTGGGCCTACAGGTTTGTCAGTGCACTATTGAGCAAATAAAGCAAAAATATTGAAAATATGATGTTTTTATCTTTTTTTAAGAATATTATTAAAATACAGTCATTAAGGTACTTTGATGTATTTTCTGGTGATACTTGACCCTGCATTCAGGCAGCATTTCATCTAAGCAGATTCCATTACAAAAGTCATTTAGTAAAACTAATCAGCTTTAGCTTTATTGAAACAATTCAGTTAATGTGTTCTGACACACACACATTGCGAACAAACAGAGAGCACTGTTATAAATCAATGGAAACAAAAAAATAATAATATCTGTAAAAGTAAGTGTTTTTCAAAAAAGTGTTACACTTACGTAATGCCATTTCATAGAGGAACTTCTAGAACTGCCCACACAGGAGATCTGATTAAAATGGTGTTATTTCTGCTGAGATGCTGATCTGCCACTCTGGGTTGGTGGTCTTAACTCAGCTTGGCTTTCCTGAGTGGCTGGTCTGGATGGAGCCTGTTGGCTGTGTTGACTTACAGATCTAAACTGGACTTGGTTTTTCATGAAGGTTTACAGACTGGGCTTGCTGGCTTGTTGGTCTAGACTGATCTTGGCAATTCTGTGATTTGGGCCTTTCTGGTTCGTTTTGGTCTGGGTCACCCGTATGAGTTTTTGTCTCTTCAGCAGGCTGTTCCACATTTTTGTTTTCCTGTAAGAACATTGTTTAATCAGAATTAATAAACAATGTATTTTTTTTATGACAGCATATCATAAGTAGGTGATATTAAATACCCACCCCATTGTGAGAGGATCTGTTTATAGCCTGGTTGTCACCAAGGGCCCCATGAGTCTGATTTGTGGCAGATTTAATCCTTCCCCAGGTCCTGAGGCAACTCTGTCCCTCTTGTGAGGCGGGCAGTGGGGTTTATGGAAGCAGGAGGGATTTGGCGAGGTAAATCCCACGTGCCTTGGAATGCTGGCCATGCACTTCCACGCTAATAATGAAATCATTTATAAATAGAAAAATTACAGTAAAAGTAAGTTGCAAAACGTTTTACACTTTGCATTTAAATTCCATGAAACTCATATAATCAAACATACCTTTGTTTTCACACCAGGCAGAAGATGACCACGGTCTGTGGCTATAAATGTAGTGTAGCCATCTGCTGCAGATGGTCTCTTGAGTAACAAAAAAGAAGTAAATAGACCAAACACAAGTATTTGTAATATGAACTAAGTTACTATTTATTCTCTCCAATTTGTGTGTCATTTTAAGGGAAAACAACTCCTGTAGCCAAGAATTCATTTTTCTTTTTTTAAAGTGAAGACATTTATAATGTTGATGCATTCTGTTTGATTGATGTGCACTCTTTTGGATTCTAATTTAATGACAGTGGGATTGTTCATTGTTTTGCCTAATGGAAACGCTCAGTAACAGTAAAATGTACACTACAGAAACGTTTGGGATTAGAACGACTTTCCGAAAGAAATTACTTATCAAGGATGCATTAAATTGATTAAAAGTGACAGTGAAGACATTTATAATGTTACGAAAAAAATGTATAATGTAAATGAAAAAAATGTCTTGCCCAATGACCTTAACGTTAACGTTACCTCCTTGAACTGTTTGGGATGGTCCAATTCTGGAGCCTTTGCGGCCTATAGGCGCTTTCATACTGCAGAAATCATAATAAATATGTTTAATATGTCAAGTTGATTCAATCTAATAAAAATAATTGAAGAATAATGCCAATTAAAGGACCTGGTTTGCAGAGTAACAAGACGACATCTTTCCGCGCTGATGTTTTGGCAGTGGTCTCCTAGCAACCTCTCAAAATGTCAGGAAAATTATACATTCAAATCAGTTTACTTTTTTGCTCTTTGACTGTTTAAGACAGTTTTCTTTAAAGTGTCAAATTTTATTTGACATTAAAAATATTTTATATTTTATAAAATAGCAGAATATAAACATTTCCATTTAGTTCAGCGCACAGGTGTGTCATCCCGTACGTTGGGGGCGCTGTAGACCATTAGAGCTCTACGTTGCGCGCTTAACGATCAGCCGAGTAAAAGTCTCACAGCGTTGTATTAGAACAAACCTCGATGGGACAAACGAATTTTACTAAATAATTAAGTAATTGTTACGTTTATTGTAAAAATGCACACAAACAGTGAGTCTAACACGCTTTGAAACCGTAACCAGCTTCCTGCAAGACGTAAAATGAGCATTCAGGCTTCAACATCTGTATCTGTCAATGAGGCGAGAGGCAGAAGAAGTGCTGATGATGTCGAGAACTCCAAAACACACTTCAGAGTCTGTCGGTTTATCATCGAGACTGGTATTTGTAATTCGCATTCTGGAAAATTTGTGTAATAAACGTGTTTTTAATTGCAATAACTGTAAGTATACTGTAGCAGCTCCCTTGTTCATTATCATTGAGTGCATCTAATGTTTTCCCCATCTGTAGGAGTGAAGTTAGGCATGAGATCTGTGCCCATGGCTACAGCATGTGTGCTGTATCACAGGTTCTTCCAGTCTGCTAGTCTGCAGGTCTATGAGCCTTACCTAGTAGCCATGTCTGCCATCTACCTCGCAGGCAAAGTAGAAGAGCAACATCTCAGGACAAGAGATATCATCAATGTCTGTCACAGGTATAAAATGGGATATTACATAGCTGTTTAGTTCTCAAAGTCCAGGCACATTAGCTCGCTGTGTATTTCTCTTTAATCCAGGTACTTTCACCCAGACAGTGAAGCACTGGAACTGGATGTGAAGTTCTGGGAGTTGAGGGACAGTATTGTACAGTGTGAGCTCCTCATCCTTCGGCAGCTTAACTTCCAAGTGTCATTTGATCATCCACACAGGGTAATGCATGTGATGGTTACCTTCTTCTCAACTAGCTTTTTTGTATCCGCAATATATCTCGTATAGTTGTGTAGAAACTTAGGATGACCTGTATAGTTTTGAAAAAACATAGGATGACAAAATTCCTTTCTTGGTAGAACTATTGCATCAAAATTTTGCCTTAATGGTTTGCAAATTGAAGTTTATACTATAGAATGTTTACTGTACCTGATGGGTAAAACCATATACACTTTAAAATAATCTAACCAATTTACAACAATGAGGTAAAGAACTAGTTTTTCCAAGTTAAATGCTTGCATTTAATTTCCAAATTAAATGCTTGCATTTAATTACAAGGCAACTGTAAAATGTAAGTTAATGTGATTTTTGCAGTTTTACAGACATACAGTTTACTACTTTTATGCAGGGTTATTAACTACTAGAAACATTTTCTTGCTAATATAAAAGAAAGTAAAATATAATAGAATGTGAAATCTTAAACTAAACAATATTGGAAATGTTGGCAACTAACTCAAAGTTGAAACATTGTCTACTTGGGAATAATTGAAACACATTTTATTAATAAATTAATACTAAATAGTAATATTTACAAAACTAAAAATATGAATAAAAACTATAATAATAATATTTAAGTAATATTGGTATTTGGGAAATCTTTCTTATTCGATTTTATTCTTTTTATTGATGTATTTATTAGCAATTTGTCCTTATGAATCTTTGCTTTATGAATTCTTTTTGTGTATTTATTTCTTTCTCGATTGTTTACAGTTTTATCAATTCAATTATTCTAAATTGTTCTATTTTAATCAATTGCAACATTACTCTCATCTTTGTACCTTCTTTAACAAACTAATGATGTTAAAACATAATTCACATTTTTGTCCCTTCTCAGTACCTGCTGCACTACTGCTCTCTGTGAGGAGTCTTTTGAACTCGCCACGCCTGGTCTCGAACCCTCATCGCAGAGACTGCCCTGGCTGTATTAAAGGACAGTTACCATGGCTCTGTGTGCGTCCGCCATAAGCCTCAACACCTTGCCCTCACCTCCCTCTACCTTGCTCTCCAGACATATGGAGTGCAGCTCCCCAGAGGAGAACGAGAGTGGTGGCAGGTAGGAGTTTTACAGTTTCATGTGGTGAAAAACATAAGTTCAGGCAGCATTTGGGTCATGCTGTGTTATGCATTGAGTCACCAAGACTAGTTGGAGCCTCACTGGTCACAGAGCTGAATCAGGCATCAATTGAGCCACGATTCCAGTAACCTTTAGAGTGCTGGATGTTGTTCCCATGGCAATAGGGGCACCTAATGGTTGCTGCCTGGTCTGGGAGAATAGCTTTGTACTTTCACACAAGTTCCCTTGGTGACACCCCCGAGTAATATTTAAAAAAGAACCAAACCATTTCATATGTTTCAAAGCACTCTTAAAGCCACTTGCTTTACTTCAGTTTCCTAGAATTCTGTTTAGTGCTATGGCGAGAATACAATAGACTAAGGCCTGATTTCACAGACGGACTTAGATTAAGCCAGGATTAGGTCTTAGTTCAATTAGGGCATTTAATTAGTTTTTATAAAAGTGCCTTAGAAAAAAAAAACATTACTGGTGTGTGCATCTTGAGACAAAACAATGCCATTGAAATATTTTAAGATATTTCAGTGCAAGGTGCTTTCAGTTAAAACAGCTCAAACATGCATTTTAGTCTGGGACGAGCTTAAGCCTTTTCTGTGTAAACCGGGGTACATTTTCCCAATTTGAGTCACATTTAGCCATGATTTGTTTTTCTAGACAATCTTAGAAGCTTATAATAGTCTTGCGGCATAATTCAACATTTTTAGACAAGAAGAGACCATCTGACTGATATGTAAATCGACCAACCTCAGTTTGTTTGGTTTTGTGTTGTCTGCATTCTCTGCAAATGGTTGTACATTGAAAAAAATGATTCCTATTTCGTGAAGACTTTTTCTTGGCGGGCTGCTGAAAACCTGTGCCCTTTGCTCTTAGAAGTCAGCCAGTCATATTAGAATTGGTCACAGCATTTGCTTGCCGTTTTTGTGTACAATTAAATCAATATATATTGGTGGCCATAAGTGTGATCTGTTTTTAATGTTATTAATATTTGTCTGATACGTAAAATAGGTTAATATACACTACCGGTCAAAAGTTTTAGGTCATTTAATGTTTTTATAAGAAGTCTCTTCTGCTCACCAAGGCTGCATTTAAAAAAACAAAACAAAAACACACAAAAAAAATTTTATGACAATTTAAAATGATTGTTTTATATTTTAATATATTAAAATGTAATTTATTCCTCTGAAAAAAGCTGAATTTTCATCATTATTACTCCAGTCTTCAGTGTCGCATCGCATGATCCTTCAGAAATCACTCTAATATGATGATTTTATGCTCAAAAAACATTCATTATTACTTTCAATGTTGAAAACAGTTGTGCACATTTTTTTTTTCAAAAAATCTTTGATGAATAGAAAGTTCAAAAGAACAGCATTTATTTCTTAAATAGAATCTTTTCTAACACTATAAATGTCTTTACTGTAACTTTTGATCAATGTAACTCATCCTTAATGAATAGAATTATTGATTTCTTATCCCCCCCCCCAAAATAAAATAAAAATTCTTACTAACCCCAAACTTTTTAAAGGCTAGTGTTTAATGTTACAAAAGCTTTCCATTTCAGATAAAAGCTGTTCTTTTGAACTTTCTAATCATCAAAGAATCCTGAAATAAAAATGTAAAAAAACAGTTTTCAACATTGAAAATAATCATACATGTTTCTTGAGCAGCAAAACATCCTATTAGACTGATTTCTGAAGGATCATGTGACACTGAAGACTGGGGTAATGAAGAGGAAAATTCAGCTTTGATCACAGGAATAAATTACCCTTTACTATATGAAGAGTTCAGATGCAAAAGCCTCTAAGTGCCATTTGAAATTTTCTTCTAAAACGACCATTTTTATCAAGCTTATATATTTAAGTTCAGTAATTTCACTTAAATGGCAATGAAGATTAGCTATTAATTGTCATTTAAGTGAAATTACTGAACTTAAATATACAAGCTTGATAAATGGTCATTTTAGAAGAAAATTTCAAATGGCATTTAGAGGCTTTTGCATCTGAACTTCTTCATATATATTCACAAAGAAAACAGACGTTTTAAATTGTAATAATATTTCGCAATATTAATGTTTCTTTTTGTATTTTTTAATACATATAGAATGCAGCCTTGGGGAGCAGTAGAGACTTCTTTTAAAAAACATTAAAAATTTAAAGCTTTTGACTGGTAGTGTATGTAAGCCAATAAATTAAAGCCTAAACACAACTGAAATACAGTAGTGGCCAAAAGTGATTTCTGTTTAAAAAAATAAATAAATAATAAAATAAATTAAAAATGACAACATTTTCCATCAAAAAAATAAGGTTTGTGGTACTATTATAAAATAACAAACCTGTTTAAGGTTACATTTAGCCTAGCTCATTAAATGTACCATGCCCACTCTCTGGTTTCTAACGCCTTCTCACTCTTGGTGGGTTTCCTGTTTACAATAACCTACTTAGACTACAAAATGTAGCCCATTTCTGCAATGTATTTGATTTGACACAGGATGACCCAGCAGTTGTTTCTAGGGCTGCAACTAACGATTATTTTAATAATCGATTAATCTGTCGATTAATTTGTCGATTAATCGATGAAATCGGATTAAAAAAACATTATTTTCCAATCCTTTATTAAAAAACAGAACTAAAAGGTGCAAATTCAGTGATCCAGTGCAAAAAAATGGACTAACAAAAAACATACACATGTATGCTTTACATCTGCCAAATATATAGGCCTTTTAAAAAATAAAGTGCACAAAAAGATGCATATTTTCTTTTTTAAAGGGGCCTGAGCTGTCAGAACAATAAATTGATAAAAAAATACAGAAAAATACAAATCAGAAAACTTAACAGGATTTGTTTGAACGTCAGAACGTGTTCTCTACACCACACTCGCACACACTCACAAACTCACACTCACAAACTTGTGTTGTGTTTTTGTCAAAGATGTTATAATCTTTAACAAAATGTTTGAAACTTTTTAACAAGCAAATGCACTTATGATCATTTTACCTAGGTAATAATAGCAATAATAATAATTATATCAGAAGATAATATCTCTAGTTTATCCTAATATTAATTATAAATACAATGAATATAAAATATAAATACAATATAAAGTAATATATATATCAAATACAATGGATTGACCATCTCCTATGGTGTAAGGTATTTTTCCGCTCATCCTTTCCGAGCATATAGTGAAGTCAGTGAGTCATTCAGAGTGAAGTTTGAACAATTCAGTGCTTCAAATTGTGGAAAAAATATTCCCCTTTGTAGTGGTAGGCAGGCTACTTGGACAGACAAGAAAGTGTTTTCATCTGTCTATCTGATTCAAATCACAGTTTGCTAATTCAGTGGTAAGAATTTAATTGTTGTTTTTATTTATATCTTATATAATATGCCTAATTATGAATTACTATATGTATCAGAGAATGTCTAGTAGGCATAGGCTATGTGCACCAAATGATAATGCTCAGAGCACACTTGAATCTTCTCATGCGCGATCTTGGACAAACACACGCACGCGCGTACTCGGACACACTGGTCTCTCTCGTAATCACGGACGGCATTACCTGTCTCTCTCTGCTCCGCATGAGCCATCTCTGGACACATTCGGTCTCTCTCTCTCGTGATCACGGACACGGTCCTCCTCGGCATCTCGGGCGACACAGGGACAATCTGTGACACGACACGCTCATGCTGCGATCTCAACCTGAGCTTCTCCGTGATGACAGACTCTCTCGGTCTCTCGCTCCGCGTATGAGCGATCTAGGACACACTCGGTCTCTCTCTACTCACGTCAGTATCATCGCGGACACACTTGAGGTCTCTCTCGCGGAATCATCACGGACACACTCGGGCTCTTCTCCGTTTGACAAATGCGAACTCGCGATTGAGCGACAGTGCAGTGAAGAGACCGAAAGTGTCTAGCGCTGAATCGAACTTTTTTTAAATATATATACAAACATTTCCGTGTCGCGCAATCACAAGCAAATTTACAGATAATGTAATCTCGTTACGCAACTCTTTCAGAAATCGATTTTAATCGATTTCAATCGAATTCGTTGTTGCAGCCCTAGTTGTTTCACTAAACCACTAAAAAAAACATCACACCAACAAGAGACTAGACTCTTATTATTAGTTTCCTCAGAACTAATATTTAATTGTCTCAATAAAGGTGCAGGTGGTCCAAACTCTGAATCTGCATTGATGGTTGTTGTTTTTGCTTGTTTTATTGCAGGTTGTTTGTGCAGAGATCACCAAGGCTCAGATTGAGACCATCATGAGTGAACTACTGCAGCTCTATGACATGGAGGCCAAGTGCACCTGAGAGACAAGAAATGAAACTGGTATTAAAACACTGATATGGAAACAACACACTGATCACTTGAAAGCTACAACAATGATCTTAACAGCATTCATTCAACCCTGATGTAACCTAATGAGCTCTACATGTTAATTACATCACAGAACATGGTTTAAAAAGGCTCTTCAAGAATTAAGAATGATGAGGGGAATTTAGAAATATATATTAGGAACAGGCTTTTTAAGTGGAGGTATGAAAATCAGACTTTAGCCACGGCACATCAATCACTTCTCAGCCATCGACCTACTTTCTTCTCCTACCTTGTGCTATTTTCCCCTAAAGAGGGGGAGACAAATTACAAAAGAGATGAAATAGCTGGTTTAAGAAAGAATGAAACAAAAGAAAAGCCATCCCCGAGCTAAATTGTGAGGTAAAACAATGTGAGATTTGGGCTCTTTCTTTTATATTTTATTTAATTACCGTACTCTCTTCTTCACTATACAGATCTTGTCCCAGGAGGCTTCTTTATGTAACTCCCAAAAGCAGAATTATTGTATTCTGCAAAGCAAAGCATCATAATTTTATTAGACACCAGACTTCTATTTCAAACTTAAAAAAAAAAAAAACACTTCACAGATGTGAACTTTTTATATTGTCAGCTTCTGATGAGCATGAACTAACAGACGGATCGTTCTAAGGTCTATATTTAAACATTTCTAATAAACATTTTTGTTCTATTGTTTTTTTTTTTGAAAGAACATCTTTATATAGGCTGTCTTTGTAATTTTTGTTCTACTTCAAATTTCTGGATCTAGTTGGGTCAGGACATCGCTCTAGAGTGGATCTTAATAAGTTACTATGGCAACTGCTATTGTGGAGGGAGCCTTTGAAACATACAAATGTGAGACTCCATTATAGCACACCTGTCAACCTCAGCACATCAAATAATTGCGAGTCGGGGAAATGTAATAATTTAGTCATCATTTACCAAATCAGTCATTGCTAACATGTTAAACAGCAGTTTCCCCTGTAGCTAACTGAATTGTGTTGACCTGTGACTGCTGCAACTGCTCTATAAGGGATTTCAGTATGTAGCATTTATCAACATTAATCCCTGAACAAGAAGGATTATGAAATCAGTATGATTTAGGAATTTTGTATTTAATCACTACAAAATATCGTGGTGATTTGTTTGCATGAATTGTATCTACTCCAAATTATTTTATGGTAACATTACATAATGCATTAAGCATTGTGCACTAACAATTTGACTGTATTTATTCATCTTGATTAATGTTAATTTTTAAATACAGTATATTAATACATTTTTAATGTTTAAGGTTAAATAATTAATATAAAATAATAGTTAATTCCCTGTAGAACAAACATGAATTTACAATCAACAATTTTAACATTATTAACTTACAGGATTCATAATTAATTAATTAGCATCCAAAATAAAAGTTTGTGTTTACATAATATATGTTGGATACACTGTGTATATTATTTTATATATATATATATATAAATACACACACATGCTTGTATATATTTAAGAAATATTTTCATGTATATACTGTGTATAGATTTATATATAATTTATATTATATATAAATATAAATATTTTATATATAAATAATATTTTTTTCTTAAATATACATGCATGTGTGTGTATAGTGTGTGTGTGTGTGTGTATATATATATATATATATATATATATATATATATATCTATACACACAAAATAATTATGCACAGTGCACCGACATGTATCATGTCAACACAAACTTTTATTTTGGATGCGAATTAATCGCTTTGACAGCCCTATTATTAACCTAAGTTAATAAATGCTGTTAAAACCATTGTTCATTATTAATTAATGATATTTAATGCATTAACTAATGCACTAAAATTCATATTGGAAAGTTAGTGTTCAAATTTTACATTCACCATCATTTGGTCTGATGCAGATGGATGAATTCTCTTTGTGGTAAGTAGTATTAAGGATTATGTTTCGGGAAAAAATATCTGAACATTCCTGCTTCACTCTCTCTCTCTTTTTGCCACAGTTACGTGTACACACACATCTCACAGCAGGCAGGCCCTAATGCTGGGCATTCAGTGAATTATGTAGAGGGTACATGTGCAGCCGGATTCTCTTCCATCAATAAAACATCAGCATGGCCCTCACTATGGGGATAGAGTGCTGGGAATAGGAAGGATGGGATTGATTGTGACTCAAACCTTATCTCTCTTGGTTTCCTACTTTCAATCTGTGTCCCTCATTTCTAGATTTTGTCCTGTTTGAAAGCAAGCCTCTTTGTAACATCCTTGGCTCTGTGCTTCCCTCTCATGGAGTCAATCTCGTAGTCTTTCATCTCTTTCCTGTGCTCTCGTCACTGTCTCATAGATCACTCCAAACTCTTTTCTCCAATTCAAGGTTTCTATAATATTAATCTCTACCATTCCTCTCCTCTGCTGGTGCTGAATGAGTTATGAATTGGGGTTATTTCTCAAATTGTTTAGCACGGCCCAACCTGCAAACAACCTAATCCCCCCCTTAAAATAATATTTTTTCTATTTCTGTATACAAACCATTTTGGAAGTACTTCAATATATTTTGCTGGACATCAGAATTTATACCAGTTTTGGGACTGCAGCCAAATCAATCAATGCTTAAAGAGGCAAAGTCTTGATGTTCAGTTCAGAGAGTGCTTCAAGAAAATCTAAATGAAAGTGTTGTAATGTATATTTCTGTATCTTACAGAACAATACGAGATGGAAAGAAGTGCAGGGGGATGTAGAAACGAGTTAAAGGTAAATTGAGAGTTAGAAATGGGTTAATTAGCCATTAAAGGAATAAATAGCCCAAAACTTCAATGAATGAATAAAAACACTCCTTCAAAAATATAATCATCTGTTATGTTCCACTGAAGAAAGTCAAACAGGTTTGGAACAACATGAGGGAGAGTAAATGATGACAGAATTTTTATTTAATGCTGCGGTGACAAAATCTTTCTCAACTCTGCTAAAGTAGCTGCCAAAATGGGAAGGGGTTCAAATCTGATCTCCATCCCAGAAAAGAGAGCCTTTATATAGAGCTGCTAGAGTTCACAGACATGGAACGACCTCACTCAGGTAGCTTTTGTGTGGAGTTCTTCAGTAACGCATGATTGGCGGATTGTTTTGATTGACAGCGAGACTCCATCTGTTGGGTTGTGCTTCCGAGGCTGTGATGCACTACCTGCCAGGGCTAATGCACGGCAGCTCCCAGAGGGACGGCCATCTCCTAAACCCTCACCTCTGAATTATAGATACAACTCCACATTCGGAAACTTTCTCTTTACTTTCCCGGACGTGCCTCACAAATATTTCAGTGTGAGTATACGCCGTCTCGTGTGCACAAGTCAGGGAAGAAAGATGTAGTGTTGAAGAGTGTGCATTGGGAGGTAGGCTTTTTTTTCGGTTGCAGTGAAACATGGATTGTTGGTGTGGAAGTGTCAAGCTTCGCCTTGGGAGTGTACTGTAGACAACTGTGCAACCTATCCAAGTCTTTGTATTCCATCCGTGTTTTCGAGTCTAACAAACATCTGGGAAAGAGCATTTAGTGCTTGTTGTGTGCATGTGTGTTTGCATATTAAGGCTTCAGGAGAGGCACACTTGAGCACTCGTCAGCACATAAAAGCTTTTTCTCACTGTTCTGAGAGGCCTACTGCATTAGGGCTATTATATTTGAGTCCTGTATGCTTGGAGACAACTAAAAGATTACACCTGTGTGGGTGTGATAGTGTGTCTGAATTTATGATTAGATCTATTTGATCAAATTTTATCTATCTGTATCTATCTATCTATCTATATATCTATCTATCTATCTATCTATCTATCTATCTATCTATCTATCTATCTATCTATCTATCTATCTATCGATACTTACTTTTACCTACCTAATCCTTCATGTGCAATATATAAATAAATACAAGATTGTAACTTTTATTTCATATTGGCCTTTCTCTGTTAGAGGCATATAAGCCGAATTAAATATTTATTAATTTATATTAAAAAAAGTACAATTCCATAACTAATAAACCTGGACAAGAACTACAGGAAACGTATGAACTCTGTAATTGCAAACAAAAGTTTCTGTACCAAATAATAAGGTTGGCTTTTCAGATGTAGCCTATACGTGTCGTTCAGTAAAACTGCAAATGATCCTTAAAAATCATACAATGCGATTTTTGTTAAAGATTCCGTCACACAGTTGAAGAGTAGCCTACCTATGATAAAATTACAGACTTACATGCTTTGCAAGTAGGAAACCTGCAAAATTGGCAGTCTCCATACTGTATGTATATATTAGCTTGAGATGACAATGCAGTTTCTTAGCACCTTTGTTGTCTTTCGATGAATTTTTATAAAATAATTTACTTTAAAAACCTCTTGTGGAAATGTAGGCTATTGGCACCTGTTTCGCGGAATGAACTGGACGCGCCTCTCCGTCCTGTTCTTGCATTAACTCGAAGGTTTGAACTCGGCGCATTTGGCATGTTGTGTGAGCTGACGTGATCGCACTGTAACGGAGCAGAGTGGGAGGGATTTGAGGGTGAGAAGAGAGAGAGAGTCCCCCGCGCCTCCTCCTTTCCGTCCTCTCCATCCGCGCGCATAGCAGCCCGCGCGGATGCTGCGTCCACGGTCCTCAGCGTGCAGCTCAGCGAGGGGCACTCATCACACATCGCATTTAAAATCAGAATACCGCATCACCTCGCTTCACCACCTTTTTGATTTACACGTTCAAGAAGAAGCTTAAAAGCAAAGAAAACACATTTGACTTGTGTGATACATTGGTCAGGACAAACATTCTCAAAACGATGTCTCCATCTCTCATTTTTTCCTCTGCGGAACCTCCATCTAACCAGGCAACAACTGCACTATTTTAGGATCCATCATCTCCATCCGTAGTAAACACACTGCTGAACACCTGGCTGATAAAGGACGGCATGATAACAGCTACTGAGTGAATCCAGCCGCTCTGTTTCTCCGGAATATTCCCCTTTCCCAACAAACCACGGCAATGTCCTTGGAGCATGGCCTGGTGAGTATCTGATATTTACACCAATCAGGATGTGCTTGCCATGGTAACAGTTGGCAGTTCATTTTTTATTAATGACTGCTCTCAGTCATACTGTTAAATTGCCCCTGCATATGTTTTTCTAATGCAGATCTCTTCGTCATTTTGATAGCTGTCTGGCACGTGAAAACTACTGCATTAAAGCCTTAATAATCTACTAGTTTATTAATTATTCCCAATGACACGTTTTCTCATCTATGAGGTGTTATGCTCACCATTTACCATTGCCTTTCTTTTAATTTTGTTGAACTGTATGGCTTCCCAGGGTGTTCTGACATTTTCCTACATAGAAAATGGATCATGCACTCTCGTTTTGTAAGCCTACTATAGTACACGTCCACCCAGCTAATAGTTGTGTTGTTTTTGTCTATCATCTCTGTGCGTGTGCATCTCACACTGGTACCCACACTGGTCACCTTGCGGAGGGGCATTGCGCTTATTCCGGATGCGAGTCGGCGCACCATCCTCTCACGACCAGCATCTTCGCGCTATTAATTCAATTAACATCGCGAGCCGCTCACAAGACTCAAAAGAATCCCGTTTTGTTCGTGACTACCCGGGCTGTCGGGCTGGCTTTTGTGTGAGGACCGGTCGCCCTCTGAAGGTGACCAGTAAAGGTCATTTTATTGTGGAAAACAGCGCGATGGGAAACACACCTGACGTATGAGAGCGCGGTGTGGGAACTTCACTGTCTGAGTTGCTCATGATGCTCTGCTGTCATTTTCCTTGCGGACTTCTTCCTGCTGCAAGGTGTGTGAAGTATGCTGGGTGTCGGACGAGGAGAGGTGGGGTCAGTTGTAGTCTCGCATGGCTCAGACAGCCCGGTAACCGTGGATGAGTCCGTAAATCTATACTCGACTCTGATTGGCCATTTACGTATGACCGTCAAAGCAGGATCCCAGTTCTGGGGGTTTACATAATTTCAGAGAAATTGAGACTGTTTCAGTATAACTGTGAGGAAGAAAAAGAGACGTTTGTACCAGCCAAAATGTACCAGCGACTTGAAAAACACGTCACTACTGGCTGATTGATATTAACTGGTGTGACACTGTGTGTGTGTTCTGTTTTGTACAAATTGGTGACTGTAGAGAAGTATTTCATTCTCATATCAGGCTTCTGGACTCTTGTACGTTCTTTGGGTTTGTTTGATCAATTAGGGGGATTGGTCAGTGTTGAGAATGATATCATCATACATTTTACCAATTACAAATGACCTACAAGGGTGACAAAATAAGTTGTTCGACTTGGTGTAAGAATATGAAAGATTTACAGGATTTTTGGGTCATTTTATATCTGGTTTATAGTTGGTGATCATGAATTTTACGATGGCAAATTATCATGTTTAATTTTATATGCATTCAGCTACACTTTTAAGTTTTAAATATATATATATATATATATATATATATATATATGTGTGTGTATGTGTATATATATATATATATATATATATATGTGTAATAAATTATTAGGATATAGCCTAGCCTATAGGTCAGCCATGGTATTTTTATAATATATTAATAATAGTATATTATTTAACAATATACATTATTTTACACAGTTAGTAAATGTCTAAACTACTTTAAGTTAGTTCAAAGAGACATGATAATATTATATCAAAGTTTAAAACGCATCAAAAAATCAATGAGTAAAATATTTACGCAAAATCTGTTACAACACACATTTGTCTCCCTATAAAAAACTGCATTGCAATGTTTATCAGTATATATATATGATAAACATTGCTTCATGACCCTGCTTTCAACATCCAACAGCTCTAGGCACCCTTTGAACTGACACTCAATGACATGACGCGTAATCCTCAGGGCGTCATCTAACTGACGCTAAAAGGGTGCCTAAAGTGTTTGATATTGAAGCATGGTGAAAGTGCTTCCCAAGGTGTCAGTTAGATGACGCCTTGGGATGAAAATGGGCTGATATGTACAGCTGTAAGTTTTCTGCTTTGATTATTTATAATGATAATTTATTTTCTGATAGCATAACATTTATCTTTATGCAAAAAATAAATAATTAATAATTGCCCGTAAACTTTACAGAAAGAAAAAAGAGTAATTGGTGCTCCAGTTCTCTGTCCAGGTTGCCCAGTTGGAATGCTGTTGTTGCAGCAATTAGGAAATTTGACCTCAGAAGATGTCTGGACAAAACTGCAGCATGTGGATAAAAAATAATGTAAAGTTACATTTTTTTATTAAATGTTATAAATAAATATATGAAATACATTTTTGTATATAATTTATATTTTTATAATACAAACTATAATTTTTGTCTTTTTAACCTCTAAGAATATCAATATACGTGTATGTATATGCCCATAAGACAATGATACTCCCTGTAGAGCGTGTAGAGTTGTGGATGCGTCTTGACACATGAATGGCAGAGCTGATGCTGGGTTAGATAACATGACCTGGGAATGGTGAAAACAAATGGTTATATTTCATCTCCATTAGATAATTATGACTCCAGCCTGTTTGCAATGCATAAACAGAACCAGAATCATGCCATCTTTGTGCATTTAGGTCAACATCACACAAATGTCTGTGGCATGAGCAGGTATCTAGAAATGGAAGCCGAGCAGCTTATGTTACTCCCTACAGGCTCTTACGCCAATGCAGTCCATGTCTCGCCTAGAAAGTCTGAAACCAGGTGTGACGGATACAGGCCACTGCAGTGAAGGTGGATGGGAGGAGGTTAAAATGGAAGAGCAAAGAACAGATGGACAGCGAAATAAGATTGAGGATAATGGAGAGTGTGTGTGTGGGGGGGGGGGGATGGAATCCTATGAACTTATAAAGACAGGAGGTAATGTTCACTTACAGTAGCATGCGCTGAGTGGTTTTGTGCCCACATGAGTAGATGAGGGAGGCATAATCTTAAATGAGGTAATTGAAGCAGGTTTTGTTGGGAGAATGTGCTTTAGAAAGTTCAGAAAACACAAACAAGCCTGGCAAGCTAATTTCACACGCCAGCAGTGTGTTCAAACTCCATAAGTGTCATGTCAAATGGATTTGCGGAAGAATGGCAGTAAACAAGCTCCAAAGCATCTTATGCAACATTCTCCAGTGTTCAGAGTCATTCTGACCCAAGGCTCTTTCTCCCAGTGAGTTGTTGCCTGTTCTTAATTATTAGCTTATACCACATTCCAGAGGGAGTGTGTCTGCTATGTCCTACGTCGTCAATTTGGCAAAATCACCTTTTTCTCTCTCTCAATATGACAGCACCTTCATTACCACCACTGTGTTTGATCCCTTTAGCAAAGCCCTGTCAGCAGCAGGCCTGCAGGCCTCTGTGCTGTATTTACCCGTGTCACTGAGACTCTACATAAACAAGAGCTCATGGGAAGAAGAGTTTATTTTCTGCTCTTTAAAAAAAAGAACTACCGGCTGACAATTTGATGAGTCCCTTAAAGTGTAGCTGAATTTGTCGTTCCACAGAAATAATTAAAGCAATGTCTGCCCGCTGACATCAAAGCAGCATAGGACTGATTTTTCTTTCCTTTTTTTTAAATTCTCGCTATATCATTTCTCTTTTGTTCCATTTTTAGAAACTGAACAGAAGGACTTTTTTCTTATTAAAGAAATTCAATGACAGTGAATTGGTGTCATAAGTTGTAATTCGTTAAAGGGACAGTCCAGAAAAAAAAGAAAATTCTGACATCAGTTTACTCACCATTAGAGCCCGAAACCGATTAAGGATTTTGAAGGGCGATACCAATACAAATATTTGTTGGTTTTAAAATCCGTTATTCCGATATATCAGCTTATATATATATATATTTTATGAAATGCACAACAAAACATTAAAAGATTTCCCCTAACATTAGTTATTTGTAGTTATTTATGAGTTTGAACTAAAATAATATAAAAATAAAATAATAAAAATCATAAAAAATGTGTTTCTTTATTGTCCCCAACAGAACAGATTGATGATAGTAGCATTAGCTAGCTTAAGTAACTAGCTAACCACACAATTGTGGTTAGCTAGTCTATGAATGAGCCATAATTTAGTAATGGATAATGTCATACTGCAAATTGTAATACATTTTCGATACGTCTCATTGCTATAACTGTCATGCACTATTAAAGAAATACTTCAGTCACATTGTCAAAAGTTAAAAGGACAGTTAGTCAACTACACTGTAACAACGTAACTTAATTATTACTGACTAATTCCGCTTCACTCTCGGCTTATTTAACAGCAGCAAAACTGGACATGATAGTTAAATTTTGTCATGCTTATTTGAGTTAAGAGAACTGATGGGGTTTCTTTTAATTGTTATTCAAGCAATGTATGTATCGTGACCAACTCGACAAGTATTGCCAACAGGGACGGTGTAGAGTGCCCTCTGGTGGACAAACTATACAACTCCAACACTCATGACATGGTTTAAGCGCGTTTCGTCCGTTTTTATTTTATTTTGAAATATTCATTTATCGGCCATTATAACTGCCGATACCGATATTTGGAAAATGCCTAATATCGGCCGATAATCTCGGCCTGCCGATATTTGATTCTGGCTCTACTCACCATTATGTTAATCCAAACCTGTACGAATTTTCTTTTTCTTTGTGGAACACATACTCAGAAAAATTATTCAAGCTGCTCTCTTTTCATTCAATGAAAATGGAAACTGTTTTGTTTCCCTTGCATTCACTTTCATTGTATGGAAAAGAACCGCTTGCAGAATCTGCTAAAAATTGGTGTTCCATGCAAGAACGAAGAGTCATATGAGTTTGAAACAACAGGAGCGCGAGCTAACGATGACAGAATGTTCATTTTTGGGTGGATTGTCACTTAAGCCATCTCAGTTTGTTTATTCTCTAAAAGCTTCTTTCTTTGAGGCCTATTTTAATCTGCCTCGAGTCACAATAGTCTCATGGAACTGGTGTTCATATCTGTTTTCATTTAGTAGGTGTTGAGTGAATATGTGTATTTTTCTCCCATAGAAACTGTCATGCCTTGTTAAACAAGTCCCTTCAGTTGACGTCTGGATGTGAGTGGACGGAAGTGCGGCTAAACTACTTCGCTCAGTGGTTGGGGTGTGTGTTCGGACTCTGTCAGTGGTCTGTCTGTGTAATAAGAGTGAAGTGAGCAACGCATTGACTCATCAACCCTTTGCTTGCTTTTTTTGTGTGCTGCAGACCTCTGGATTGTAAATGTTGCATTGTTTCACAGCCTCAGATCATTGTCTCCTGGTGTCAATTTGGTGGATAGACTGGTGCGGTCCTTATTTAATGTTTGAATATGGGTTAGAGTCTCTTCTAGCTTTAGGGGGTTGTTTGTGTGTGTTTGTCTGCGCCCATGAGTGGGTGTGAGCGCGAGTTCTTCGCTGTTGGTTACTTGGACATATTACATAAGGCGCTGAACAATTTATGTAATGCTGGCCCTCTGTCTCTCCCTTTTAACTTTAGCAGATTGGGTTGGGTCGTGATAGTCAGGGCCGGTCTGAGCAAGGCAGACCTAGGAAAGCTCAGTAGAGTATCAACAGTGTCTTACAGAATGGCACTAGAGCACACTTACTGAAAGGTTTGGGAAAACACGATTGAATATGAATATTCAGCATAATCTCTAGACCATCTGCCTCCTGCACACTGAACATAACTGCACAGTTAAGCAGTCTCTTGGTGTGGAAATCTGGGGCTGCATGGACCCACAAGTGAATGTGTCTCATGCCAGCAAGTGGCCCCAGATGACACAAATGTTCTCAAGCTCGTTTCTTTAAAAATATAAATATATATTATAATCGCTTTCCTTTTATGTCTGTTACCTAGAAACTGCTGCAATCTGATTGGCTGCTTTCCTGTTCAGAGGGTACGTGTTGATGCAATGAGTGCTTTTCGAGGGAGAATGTTAGTGCCATTATGTTGGTTAAGATTGATTCAGATATCCATGTCATAATTTGACTGTTTTTTTTAGATGCACTGGCATTTTTAAAGTTTGGGCTCCGAAAGAGTTTTTTGAGCATGAAATTGCTCACATAGCCTACATTTTATAAAGTTCAAAAGATTTCTATTTCATATAAATGCTGTTCTTTTGAACAGATGTATTAGTTAATAAACATGTTAGCATGGTTTCTACAAAAAATATTAAACGGCACAATGTTTCCAACATTGATAATAAATACGAAATTATTTTTAAATGATCATGTGATAATGAAGTGCTAAATTCAGCATTGCCATCACAAGAATAAATTACATTTTAAAATATATTAAAACAAAAAATGTATTTAAAATAAATCAATATTTAAAATGTAGTAATATTTCACAACATTACTATTTTTACTGTATTTTTGATCAAATAAATGCAGCTTTGGTAAGCGGAAGGGACTTTCCTTTTTTGGAGGGTATAATCTTTTCAGATAGCCCTATAACACATAAAAAATGATCTGTGGTTGGTCTCTTTACACAGCACTCAGTCAGTATTTTCCCATCTAAGTAGGCGGTTATTGGCCAGATAAAGCTGCAGTAAAGACCAGACTTTTCACTGTCCTGTTTGGGTACACTGAGACCAACACATACTCAGCCCGTTGTCTGTTCATTTATAATATACAGTACTTTGGATCATTTTCTTAGCTACCAATAAGAGCAGTACTCTCAGCTCCGTTTAACACATTTTACCATGTTTAAATCAATTGTGCATGCTTTTCCTCAAAACCAGTGCAGAAAAGTAACCAGTGGAAAAATATCCACAGATTGAGTCTGGGCCTACACATGACCCCTGATTATCTCTTGACTGTGCGGAACCTTCCTGTTGTGCATCGGAGAAGAAGAGGAAAGGAGGAGGGGAGGAAGGCTGGGGTTAGTGAGTCAGCACGAGAATGATGACACCCACCCTCCATGTCACTCCTGCACACTCGCGGCCCTATCTGCCTACACGCACGCTCACGCTGCATACCCCAGACTCATCAGCAGTCTTGCATAGCCAAACTTGACTAAACCGCATATTGCCTGGTCCACATGGAACTGTGAACTTACAAAGCAATAGATTGCCTAACCGACCAATCGCTTTAGGTTTGCAGCACTTGGGATTTTTTTGTCATTAAATTATATTTTAATATTTTTATTTAGTTAATAAGTTAATTTTTAAATTAAATATTTAAAGTAAAGGCATTTTCAAACTTTATATATTTTTATTTAATTATATTGATTTTCAATCCATTTTATTTTAGGAAATGGGGGTGGGGGGAGGTGGGATCTGAAATAGATTATACCACAATAATGACTAGCTTATAATTACATTAAATTGGTTCTTAAAATGTCATGTATAACATTTTTTCCCCATATTTAATATTCCAGTATGTATTTATTAACCCGATACCTAAACACAACTTTGTTTCCAGATGGACTGCTGAAAAACCCTTTGTCTTTTCACTCCTGGATGTTGCAGCCAATCAAATTTAACCTTGCCAGATTGAGAAAGTTCTTTCCAGTTTTGTGTGCTGTGTGCATCAGACGCTCAGCGAACGGACCGTGGGTGGTCTGTGGGCGTGCCGTCTGAGGCTGAGACTGTCATCTAAGAGAACATAGGGACAGACACAGAGGCATGCTGGGAGATGGAAAGGAAAAAAGAGAAAGACAAAATCGGAAGATGGCATTAGGGGCAAAATGAGAGGAAAGTCTGTACTAGTGTCAATGTGTTTGTGAGAGAGTGTGAAAAAGAGCTAAGGTGTGTGTGTGTGTCGGGGTATAGCGAGGCCGAGGGAGCTTTGTGGGAGTCAGATGCATCTGTAGGTTTCCATGGCAACTATGGGCTAATGCAGTGGTCTGGATTGCTGGAGATACAGTATATGCTATATGCATCACCATCTGTGAGAGCACACATTGCTTATACTGTATGTATACACAGAACTGTATACCTCACTGTATGTCCAGGGATTTATTTGTGTTGCACTTGAAATGGACTGACTCTGTCCGTTTGGCATAATTAATCTCGCAAAGACCTGTCTTAATACTTAGTAATGAGATTAAGGGAAGTGTGGGACTCAATTAAGACACAAAAGACCTTTGAATTGATGTGAAAGTATGCTGATGTGATTGAAAGCATTAGCTCGGAGCCAGTCCTGACTGTATGCTCGATCTGTCTTTTAGGGAATGCCCACTGTACTCTGAGTTGCTGCCCACACGAGCACTTTAAAGACTGTAATGTGTTATTCTGTCTGTGTTTCTCTGCAGGCTTCCTCGCAATCCCAACATCCTGCACACTTTGAATCCTAACGCATTAGGCGCTGCAGATCTACATAATATCCCGCTCGATTCTGTGCCCCCTCTTCGCTCTCATTCTGTGTCCTGATGGATTGGGAAGCGGCCAGATCCCTTGTTCTGTTGACCCTCGGGGTGAGGGGGTTGAGTCCAGAGGACAGGATTTCTCAAAATACGCTATAAGTGTCTGGCTGCCATTGTCCCAGTTCCCTCCTCGATGGAGAATTAGAAGAACGGGAGGAACTACCGGGGAGGGAGAGGAGTGGAGGGTCAATTTGGAACCCCAAAAAATCTCAAGCGAAGAATCGCTCACTAAGACCGACCTCACGTTGCTGAAACGTCCTGGACGAGAAGACGTCATATAGATCAAACGTTGTGGACCAAACACCTTAAGACTCAAGATGTCTACCACAGCGACCATGGGTGAGATGGCCAATAGTGCGGTCGAGTTTTATCCCAAGCGGGCCGGAGGAAGCGTGGAATCCAACCATGCTGGTGACTTTGGGGTGTCGTTGGATGAGCTCCGGACTCTGATGGAGCTGAGAGGACCCGAGGCCTTGCAGAAAATCCAGGAGAGCTTTGGAGATGTAGAAGGCCTATGCCAGAGACTCAAGTCTTCCACCAGTGATGGTGAGTTTTGTCTTGATTTCTTGACATCTCTGTCAGTTTAAATGTCCCCCTCTCCCACTTTCATAGAACAGTTCTTAGAATAACCATTTAAAAGCTCCTTTCCACTATAAAGAACCTTATATGGAATGGAAAGATTCCATGGATGTTAAAGGTTCTTTATGGAACCATACATGCCAGTGAATAATCTTTATATTTAAGAGTGTAGCGCATTATTTCTTATCAGATGTGGCTTATTTATCTTCAAGCTGCGCCTTCAAAGAGCCAAATTATTTCCCTTTCTTTCCTCCTTTCCCTTTATTTCTCTCTCACCTCTTCACACTACTTGTCCACAACCTCTTTCTCTTTCTCACTCGGCCAACTTCCCACTCTGGGTGCACGCGTCGTGTTGGGTTGCTACGCGACGGCGCTGTCGGTGGTGAGGTGGGTGTAGATAGAGGGGTTACTGGGTAAACAGAGTTGGAGAGACTCACTCACTAGAGTCAGTGAATCGAAAGGTCCCTGCAGTGATCACAATTCTTGGCATATCCATCCATCCTCTTCTGACTCGTAATTGAATTTGTTGCTGTGATGTTTTATACGCTATGATGACTGCAGATGAGAATTTAGATAGCAGAGGAGATAATTCTCAGTCATGAGAAACAGATAAACTCCATAAAACTCAAATTGAATTGTACTGATTGAAAGTATTTATAGATTTGTGATAAAGCTATTGCTTATGGTTCATTTGTCCCTTCAGATGTCCCTTTTAATGTATTGTGGGCACTGTGATAAACTCATAATTATTTTCATGTTATTGTCGATATTAAAATTCTGGACTACTTTGACTAAATTAAAAATAAAAAAGTGTTCACTTGTATGGTACAAGTGGATTTTGGCATCACACCATTATGATATACACTATGAAAATTCATATTCATTTTTGAGATTTGCATTTATTAGCGTTATTAAATTAATGTTTTTGTAACAGTGTTACTGTAGCCTACAGTATGTGTAAAAATAGGGAAAAATGGAAAATGAGCATGAACTATCAAATATCGACAATACAGAGGATATATCAGGAGATAATCAATATGGTGTGGACATATTGTGCATATTATTTCCCTTTAAGAACATCTTGTATGTTGTATGATCTCGTTTTTTTATAACACTTTATTTTAAGGTGACGTAGTTACATTGTACTTAGTCAAATAGTACTAACTAATATTAATTAACTTCATGTACTTACTATAAAGTTTGGGTTTGGTTAATTGTAATTATGCATAATTTTCTGTAGTTACTATAGTAACTTCGTAGTAACTACGTCATCTTAAAATAATGGGTTACCGTTTTATTAGAGGGAAATAGCAGATCAAAATTAGAATCAGGAAATTAGCAGATGAAATGTTTTGTTCTTTAGAGGTTGCTTTTTTACAGCTTATTGAACTATTAGATTTGTCTCTGACGTTTCTCTTCAGATTCCTTGGGATAAATGCAAAATGTTTACATATGAAAAAATAAAAGAACATAACTGTAAAATGAATGTGGATGTAAATTTAGTCTTGGAAAAATTAACTGAGAAAACCCAATCTGATTTTTAGTATTGACTTTGTTGCAAATCTAACACAGATTATTGTGGAGACTACTAGCAAAAGTTTTGATTTGCTCTCATTGGTGACTATGAGAAACATCTAGAGATATTACCGATATTTACCGCAGTTTTTGCTCAGTGGTTCTACTACTGTATCTTCTACTAGTGGTTCTACCTACTGTTGTTAAAAAAGTATATCTCCCCCATCACCCACTTTCAGGCTAGAAACATACTCTTCAAACATGCAAACACAGACCCAGATGTTTAGCCAATCACTGAAACCTGTTGTACACACTTGCATTCTTAAATTACTGCAGCACTAAGAAATCTCAGTGCTCAGGGGGCGATAGAGTTAAATATCTCTGTCATTAAACCAAATGTTTTATGTTTCCGGTTTCATCTAGAAAAATTATAACATCAGTTAGAGTCTCTTTCAAACTGCTTCGCCATGACAGAAGTTCACCTGAAAGAGATAGCTAATAGAGCATAATGCCCATTGTAGTGCCTCTTGTGGCCACACTGAGTACTGCAATCCATAGTTGTTTTGTGTTATAAATGCACTCAATAATTAACAATAAACAATAATTAAAGGACCCATTTATAGATTGATCCTTCTCCATCTAATGTTTATCTAATATAGTGTATTGCTAATTTATCTATATCTATTTTTGGAAATATCTGGAAAATATCCATGGAGTTTTAAGATTGTATTAATTTACAAGCCTTTTCCAAATCTAGAAATCACACTTTTAAAATGAATCTTCCTCATATATTCCGGTTTTTGAAGGCCATGTTAAACTTGGTTCTACAAAAAGGAAGGGAATTAAAATAATAAATATCTTGACTTTTTAGTTGCTTTAGCTCATTTTAAAGCTTTTTTTTCTCTATCTTGAGGCCCCCTTGGAATTTTACTGAAGCATCTTGAGTATTTTATTTTAAATACATATAGTATGTGTGTGGCTGTGTGTGTGGATTGTGTATATATATAATATTGCTTTGTCCTGTTGTGTGACACGTTCAAGTTTTAATTATGTGCTTAATCACATCGGATGTTGTGGTGACAACTGGCTATTGCAGAAGCATTTGTGCTTACTCCGTTGCTATCTAACACGTTTTGGGGACACAGTAAAGCATGATAAAGAGCTTGTGTATAGCTGGAAGCATTTGCTTCTTCAATAGTGAAAATTGTTACAATCCCGTCTTCCACATTTTACCTCTGGGGCGGTATGATGTTAAAATGTGATTGGCTGGAGACTTCATTGTTAATTGGTTAATATGTGGGTGGAAAGTAAAAGTTTGTAACAGTCAACAGTACTTCCTCTGTTGGAACTCAGTTCTCCAGAGATCGCCATCTGTATTCAACTTGCTCCCATTTCTTTTGTTTAATATTCATTCAATATTGTATTGCCCCATTGGATCATCATTTTCTTTTATTGTTTAATCCCTAGACTTGGTGTTATTTTTGCAACTTCCTTTATAAATCAGATAATCATATAATTCAAATAGTTTGTGATCCTCTTATATAGAGTGCCGAAGTGATGACGTCACTTTGTAGGACAACTTGGAAGTTAGCGGCGCATGGGTTTCCTCTGATATCGAAAAGCTATGCATTTTCCCCATAGACTGTTGGAAAATTGCAAAAATAAGATCTGTGTTTAACAAAGAGTTGCGACCCTTACACGTTTTGTCTATCAAGATAATCTTTGCAAGTTAATCCAAAATTGATACATTTTGAAGCCTATATAAATTTTTAAAAAACACAAGCAGACACAATAAAGTTTAAAAAACCACAAGCAGGTTATAACTGTGTGTTCTATGTCATGGATCAAAATGTGAAAATATTGTGAAAATAAGTGAATAAAGAGGCCTTATTCACCACAGACCTTATTTCAGGGGATTTAGCAAAACCCATTCAAAAATCCCATAGACTTTAGAGCGAGGGAACCGGAAATAGCTAAAATGCTAACTCACTTCTGCGTTTGGCCTACAGAGTGACGTCTGACTTTGGCACTCTCATTTGATGGCTGGGAACTAGTTGGGCATGACAATATCTTGTGAAATATTTATTCAGCCGATTGGTAAACCACAGTTTGGAAGAAGATAAGAAGTGTATTAATAATCAAATTCCTACCATCAGTGCCATTAAGCAGCAAGTAATTTTCGTATGTGAGTTTCTAGTGAGAGTAGAAAAAAGCTCATTACAATATTATTTTTCACTCAATGCATCTCATTGATTAGAATGGTTTTATTTAATTTTTTACATTTTTTTTTAATGAAGTCCAGGATGTAAGTGTCACAATCTCAGTCACCAGACCAGGCAGTCACCTCAGCAAACTACACTTCCCAAAATCCTGATCGTCACTTGCACCCTATCCTCAATCATCCACACCTGCTATCGTTCACCTTCATCGGCTCCACTTCATTTAAAGGGATAGTTCACTTTGAAATTAATTTTTGATATGTTTTAGCTTACCTCCAGGGCATCCAAGATGTAGGTGTCTTTGTTTCCACAGTATCTTCAATTTTGATAATTTTAGGTAAAACCGTTGTTGTCTGTCAGTCATACACTGGAGGTGCAGGGGGTTCACCTCAAAGAGCAGTCAAAATTAAACATTATTTAATGACTCGTAAATGTAAGTACACATTGATGCCCTAAGACACGAAACGAGTGGTTTTTGTGAGAAAACGAACAGTATTTATATCTTTTTTACCTTGTGTAACCATATCCACGTCCAACTGATCTGAGAGCAGGGCGCTTCGGTCAGCGCATGCGCTTGAAGTGATCGCTTGCGTGCCTACGTCACTCTTTGTTTATACAGAGATTTCAGAAGTTTTACCTTTCACTAAACATATTTAGATATACGGAAACCGCAATGGAAGACGATTTCGGTATATCTAAATATGTTTAGTAAAAGATAAAACTTCCGAAATCTCCGTGTAAATATTGAGTGACGTCACACGCAAGCGATCACTTCCGGCGTAACATTGAACTGATTCAGTTCGGTTCAGTTGGACACTGCACAACTGATTCAGATCATGTGGACGTCAATGTGATTATACGGGTAAAAACAGATATAAATGCTGTTCGTTTTCACACAAAAACGCTAGTTTCGGGTCTTAGGCCATCAATGTGTACTTACATTTACGAGTCATTAAATCATGTTTAATTATGACTTCTCTCTGCATGCTTTTTGTGGACCCCCTTAGGCTCCAGTGTATGACTGATCAGACAACAACGAGTTTTAACTGGAAAATGTCAAAATTGAAAATACTGTGGAAACAAAGACACCTACATCTTGGATGCCCTTGAGTTAAGCTAAAATATATCAAAAATTAATTTCAAAGTGAACTATCCCTTTAAGCCTGCTTTACACACTCATCAGCGTTTGAGTCTCGTCATTTTACACTGAACTGGTACCTGACTACTCTACCTGTGCATTGAACTGTTCCCGTCTTTCGTCTTCTTCAGTTTTCTGTGTGTCATCGTCTGCCAGTCTCTTCAGCCCACCGGCCACTTCTCTTCACTACCTGCAACAAGATATGACTAATTCACATGCCAGTATCACAATCACGATCTGCAATCCAGCAACTTGCCTGCTAACTTCATGTATTATTCAATGAACTCTGTTCAGACATTACCTGTTTGCACTCTTCTGTTCTGACTATCACAGTAAGAAGTGCAATAATTTATTAGTTCATTCACTAGATGTTTCTGTTAGACATTTCGCTTAAAGGGATAGTTCACCCCAAAATGTAAATTTTCCCATCAGTTACTCGTCCTCGTGTTGTTTCAAACTTCGTGAAACATTTGTTCATCTTTGAAACAGCTTTTTTTCACATTTATGAAACCTAAGAGATTTCTGTCCCTTCTTTCTTGAATGTCCGTTACACCAAATCTTTGATGGTTCAAAAAGTTGATATAAACATTGTAAACAGAATCCATACAAATTGGGCTGTTTTAGGTCTTGTGAGACATGATTCTTTGTATGATGAACTCCAAGTAGGGGTGCTAACGATACACAAAACTGACGGTTCGGTTTTCCCACGGTTTTGACGTCTCGGTTCGGTTCGATTCGGTTCGGTTTAGAAAGCTAAAATGGCTTTTTTTTTAAACAGTGGTTTAATGAAAAAAAAGGTCTTTGTCTTTAAATTAATTCAGTTACAATTAAACATTTTACAAGGATTAAAACAAATCTGCTAATGCTGTGAACTATATCGAAGGCTGCACATTACTATAACATTAAATGTTGTAGCCTAGACTTTTAACCTAAAATCAGATGCCATTTATTTTTTAGATATAAATAATAATCAACACACAACACATTGTATGAAAACATGTAAACTGAACATAAGGCAGTTTTTACATTAACTTGTGTTTTTTTTACTCTAATAATTTACACAGTTGTCATTTTCATGAAAGATATTTTAAACATAAATTAAATAATCAAGATATCATTAACAGGTTAAGTAAAATATAATATACAGGCTAACATAGAGCATTTATTTAGTGCAAAGGTTCATTTATAGGAAGTTGTGGACACTGAATCTCTTGCCTGCTGAGGTAAATATAATGCTAGTGACAAGCTAAAGCTATGCTGTTTTATTGACGTCTTTCCGCGGCTGAAACACTGATTGAGACGATTACACGAGTTATGATGCCTTTCAGTAAGTATACTGTATCTTTCAACATACCTTCAGGTGTCTTTTCTGTAACTGAGGAAGAGATGATCGCGTTTACTCGCGCGCGCTGCCGCTTGAAATGAGGAGCCTAGTAAGCGATCTGTCACGTCACATCAAAGAGCGCCAAAACGCCATTTATTGTTTGAATTTCGTGATCAAATAGACAGAATCTGAAAGATGACACCTTGCTTATTATCGAAAGTAACAAAACACGGAGCTTGTTATTTGGTGTTAATGGTGGTTAGGCTACAAAACTAAATTCATTGTGTACTGTTTACATAAGACACGAGGTCCATTGAGCCGGGCTGGGCGGGGCCGGGGTAGCAGGGGGCGGGGCAGGGCGTGTTCGGTACGCAATGACAGTATCGCGATTCGAATCGTGAGTTCAGTATCGCGGTTTTTCGGTTCGGTTCGAAACTCGTTACACCCCTAATGAACAGATTTTAAAGGTGTAATTTGTCACTAGCAAGATGGGTTTTTAATAAAACTTGGCTGTCTAAAGCAGTAGAAAGTCTACATGACTATATATATCTTTTTATATGTCTCTCAGAGATGTATAAAGTACTTAGAAACCCGGACTAGAAAGCACCACACTTAAGTAGAAAGTACTGAAAGTATTCAACATTTTTTGTACTTAAGTAGTTTATTTTAAAATTCACTACTTAAGTAGGCCTACCTAAAGTAAAAGTACAAGTATTGTGTCATGTAATTATTAAAGAAAGCAGTCAAAAGTTTGAACTAGCAACCAAATAAGGCGCTTTGGCGGGATAGATACTTTGCTTTGCGGCCGAAGAAGTGCAATAATTTATTAGTTCATTCACTAGATGTTTCTGTTAGACATTTCGCTTAAAGGGATAGTTCACCCCAAAATGTATATTTTCCCATCAGTTACTCGTCCTCGTGTTGTTTCAAACTCGTTAAACATTTGTTCATCTTTGAAACAGCTTTTTTTTACATTTATGAAACCTAAAGAGATTTCTGTCCCTTCTTTGAATGTTCGTTACACCAAATCTTTGATGGTTCAAAAAGTTGATATAAACATTGTAAGCAGAATCCATACAAATTGGGCTGTTTTAGGTCTTCTGAGACATGATTCTTTGTATGATGAACAGATTTAAAGGTGTAATTTATCACTAGCAAGATGGGTTTTTAATAAAACTTGGCTGTCTAAGCAGTAGAAAGTCTACATGACTATATATATCTTTTTTTGGTCAAAAAATAGGGAAACTTTAATACCCATAATGCACTGGGCTCAATCCAACTGTCTTTGGGAAAGGGTTCAAAAATATGATGTGTAGGTTTACTAAAAGGCCTTGAGCTGATTAATAAACCAAGAGAATCCAGGGAAGGTAAAATTGAGAGTACACATTATTCATTTACATACCATGACACTGTAAAAATACAAAGCTGGTTGATATTCCCCAAACTGTCCTTACATTTAGGCTTTTATTCACCTGCTGTTTAAACATTGATCAACACATAAATAAAGCTCATCAAATATGTAAACAGAGGCTCAAATGTGCTTGCTTGATGTGTCAAAACCAATGAGATTTGATCTGTGTCACACAAGCACATTTGAGCATATTTAGTGATCTCTTATATGTGCATTGCCCAACGTATGTTAACTAAAAAGCCTATATTAAATCTCGATTAAACCTCTTTAATCGATTCTTTATAAATGTTTTGAGCAGTCTTGGTTTAATGGACTTTCCGAAGGAAGGACAGAAGTCTCTCAGAGATGTATAAAGTACTAGAAACCCGGACTAGAAAGCACCACACTTAAGTAGAAGTACTAAAGTATTCAACATTTTTTGTACTTAAGTAGTTTATTTTAAAATTCACTACTTAAGTAGGCCTACCTAAAGTAAAAGTACAAGTATTGTGTCATGTAATTATTAAAGAAAGCAGTCAAAAGTTTGAACTAGCAACCAAATAAGGTGCTTTGGCGGAATACAACTTTGCTTTGGCGGCCGCCAAAAAAATTTAATTGCAGGACAACCCCTGAATTAGTTGTCAATGTGTGTCTCAATCAATACCATTACCCTATAAAACTGGCGTGTGATTTAGGCAGCATGAAAGCCAACTTGCAACAAATGATTCGTAAAACTTTATAATTGTAACGAGTAACTGTATTAGATTTAGACAAGTAAAAGTATTAAATTCATCGAAAATATCTACTGAAGTATGAGAAAAAAACTGCTTTTTTGTACTGAAGTACAGTACTTAAGTAGTTCTACTTTGTTACTATTCATCTCGGCTCAGGTTTCATTAAAAATATCTTCGTTGTGTTTCGAAGATTATGATGGCAGAATTCTCATTTTTCAGGTGAACTATCCTCAGGTACTTTTTGTAGCAACAGTTTGAAAATTTGGTTGTTAGAATATCAGATGTTGCCCTGCTGTGTAAAAGCCCTTTCAGGATTTACATCTAAAATAAACTATAACACAAAAGGTTTTGAAACTTCCACTGGTGCAATGGTTGAGAAGACATGAAAGCCTTCAGACCAGCTACATGTATGGAAATAGCTAACAGCTGTCATCAAGAACTGCTCTGTTGACAGGTGATAACAAAACCTGATGCTCCTGATGCTAATAGTCATACAATAAGAGGAGTTTGCCTCTAAGTGCAAGTAGAAGCAGAACTAATCCTGTTACATGACCATGACAAAGCAGAGACAACAGGAGAGGAAAGGAAATCAGAGGGGGTGGAGATGAAGTGATGCTGAATAAGCCTGACACTGTGAAGATGAGGCCCTGAAAATGGAAGTCCATTAGTGTCTCACCATCCTCTCCAGCAATGCGCTTCAGTGTGCGGACCGCAGATCCACGGATCTCAGCCTGCTATAAACACTATTTTCAGTGCAGGCCGTGGACGTATCAATCTATTAGCCTGAACCTACACGGATACCTGTTCGGCTGCAGCAGGACATGGAGATTCCGAGAGCAGTGGGGGTGGAGGGTGAAAAGAGAATGAACGAGAGAAGCGAGAGAGAGAGAGAGGTTAGGAAGGAATGGAAGGAGAGAGAGAAGAAATTCTGGTATAGCTTGCCGCATTGTCAAGGACACACCAAGGGGAGATGGCGAGAGAGAGAGTGAGTTGGGTGGGGGAGAAGGAGGTGGGGTGTTTGAAAAGCAAGAGATTCTTTAAAGCGAATGGATGCGGGCATGGCTACTCAGCAGTTTTTCTTAAAGAGACAGTTCATCCATGAAAATTCTGTCTTCATTTGCTCACCCTCCTGTTGTCCCAAACCTCTATGACATCCTTTCTTCTTTTAAACACACATTTTTTTTCTTTTCTTTTTTCTTTTATTTTTGAAGATGCAGTTGTAATGAAAGGGGACTGGAACTTTAGAGCTTCAAAATAGACACACAAGTATCGTAAGAGTGGTTCATTTGACGTTTGCTGTACAATATTGTACTTCACTGTAAAAAAATATTTTCATGATTAGTAACCACAACATTTTTTCTTTTGTCAAATCAACTTAAATAATTTATTTAGTTCAGATAACATATAATTTTGAGTTTCTGATGCTTTAATAATGCTCCATTATTGTATTAACTCACTTTTTCCATTTCATTGAACTTAATATTTTCTTTTTTAAGTTAACCCAACAATATTTTTTGCATCAAAATGCGTTAACTGATGTCAACACATACAACTTCTGGTTGGAAAAGTGTATAAATAATCATGAAATCATCATTAAGACCAATACATGCTGTCAAAGTTTGTTCTTTTGTTAAAGCTACACTGTGTAACTCTTAGTTTATTCTTAGCTAAAAACACAGTTATAAGTGTTAGTTATATTTTCAAAAATATGTGCTCATTAATGTATATTTACTTCGTTCAAGTAATAAAGTATTCTCGCTGAGTGTATAATATGCCATTGAAAATACATACAGGTAAGGGGTTCTAATGTTGGTCGCCATGTTGCCCCTCCATCTTGAATGTACTTTAGCCAAGAGGGACATACCCGTTAATTCAAGCTTCGCTTTTCGAGTTTACGTTTAAGTTAACACTCATAGACGAGGTCGGAATTGGAAGCCATGTTAATCTTGGACTACATTGGCCAGCGTAGGAGTTAAAACGAAATTGGAATTGAGAGGAACAGAAATATTCACTGGATGGTCATATACCTTTTCACCGCTAGATGGGGGTAAAAATCACACAGTGTAGCTTTAACTACTTATAAAAAACCATGGAAACCCTGTTGTAAACCGTTATAGAATGATCATTTTTGGATTAATTATCACTTTAACACCTTCTTCAGATGGCATGAGATTGTCATCTTCATTCATCTTCTGTCCTTCCTGACTCTCCACTTTTCATCTAGAGTGTTGTATGATCATGCGTTCAGTAAGAGTAATTATAAGGTTTAGTGCTGAGTGCAGGTTTGGATTGACTGTGATCAGTGTATAACCCTCTGATGCTCTTGTCTCAGTCACAGGAAAATACCAGCCCATACATGCGGCCTTTGTCCACTTAAAGTATTTTCTGGTTGGATAGTCCTGTCCTTATACGTCCCTCAAGCATGTTCACCGCACACACACTCATGCACACTCATAGACTGACGTCAATAGTGCCTCATTCAGCTGAGCTGTAATGCTGGGTTTCACTCCGGGTGACTCTACTGACTTCAACGTTGACCAAAAAAAATCACGAATTTTCTCTCCAGCTCTAAAAGTCTCACTGTCTGCAAAAACAGCTTTCACAGCAGACCAATCAAAAATCTATTATAAGTTTTACATGGACTGCACCGAATCAATGACATCATCTGTAGCTGGGCGAAAAGGTGCCCGAAGACAGGAAGTTGAAGTAGGCTATACCGCACAATTTGTGCTTGATGTCTTCATCGCCATGGAAACTGCACAAATCTATGAAAGAGTGAAAGAGAGAGTAAGAGAAAGACTCTGAACGACTGAAAGACATAGATCGCGTTGGGGGGTGGGGGTGGGGGCTCTGAGCACATTAATGCAATGTGTCTCATGTCTTCATATCAATTTCTCGTCATCCTTCCTGTCTTTTCTCAGCCCCTCATTCTATATAAGCCTTTTGAAATGAGCAGAAATATGCAATTAATTATTTACATCAGAAATTCAATATATGTGTCTCAGTCTGACTCACATCTTCTTTTACTTTGGAACAATGTGCTTTAACAAATTGATATGTTCTAATACACAGTGCTTTGGTCATTATTGTCAGTTGGTTATGTTCTATTGTATCGTACACACACTTGGTATTAGTGACCCTCATTTGAATCTTTCAGATTGTAAAATGGCTAAATGCGTGGTGATAATAGGAAAGGGAAGCAGTGCATATGCTATTAAAGGTGTCAATTAGCTCCATGGTGTATTTTAAGCGAGTGTGTGTGTTTGTGTGAAATGGTTGTTCACTGTAGAAAACTGAACTATTTATTTATATGCGCTGTCTTTTAAGGATTGGTTTTGTCCAGGGTGTTCTAATGAAAGTGTTTAATTCTGCTGACTTTGGAAACAGCATTTTTACATTTTCTTGAGCTGAATGTATAGCTGCAACCTAAACAGTTGTACAGGTAATATTCACTTGATCCTGCATGGTCAAAAAATAAATATGTTGTTTACTTTTTTTATAAATTAGTTCAGCTGCATCTTTCCTATAACATTTGTTTATGTATTTAGCAGTCATTGGCTTATAATACATCCTAGCTATCTAATATGTTGATTTACTGTATGTCTAGAAAATTTTAAAAGCACCCATAGTTTACATGACGGAAACCCAGGAGTCAAACCCGTACCTACTCATATGCAGGTAATACACTCACCGGCCACTTTATTAGGTACACCTGTCCAACTGCTTGTTAACACTTAATTTCTAAGTAGCCAATCACATGGCGGCAACTCAGTGCATTTAGGCATGTAGACATGGTCAAGAAAATCTCCTGCAGTTCAAACCGAGCATCAGTATGGGGAAGAAAGGTGATTTGAGTGACTTTGAACGTGGCATGATTGTTGGTGCCAGAAGGGCTGGTCTGAGTATTTCAGAAACTGCTAATCTACTGGGATTTTCATGCACAACCATCTCTAGGGTTTACAGAGAATGGTCCGAAAGAAAAAACATCCAGTGAGCGGCAGTTCTGTGGGCGGAAATGCCTTGTTGATGCCAGAGGTCAGAGGAGAATGGCCAGACTGGTTCGAGCTGATAGAAGGGCAACAGTGACTCAAATAACCACCCGTTACAACCAAAGGTGGGCAGAAGAGCACCAAAGGTGGGCTGAGATGCACAGTACGTCGAACTTTGAGGCAGATGGGCTACAGCAGCAGAAGACCACACTGGGTGCCACTCCTTTCAGCTAAGAACAGGAAACTGAGGCTACAATTTGCACAAGCTCATCGAAATTGGACAATAGAAGATTGGAAAAACGTTGCCTGGTCTGGATGAGTCTCGATTTCTGCTGCGACATTCGGATGGTAGGGTCAGAATTTGGCGTCTGACAACATGAAAGCATGGATCCATCCTGCCTTGTATCAACGATTCAGGCTGGTGGTGGTGGAGTCATGGTGTGGGGAATATTTTCTTGGCACTCTTTGGGCCCCTTGGTACCAATTGAGCATCGTTGTAACGCCACAGCCTACCTGAGTATTGTTGCTGACCATGTCCACCCTTTATGACCACAATGTACCCAACTTCTGATGGCTACTTTCAGCAGGATAATGCGCCATGTCATAAAGCTGGAATCATCTCAGACTGGTTTCTTGAACATGACAATGAGTTCGCTGTACTCAAATGGCCTCCACAGTCACCAGATCTCAATCCAATAGAGCATCTTTGGGATGTGGTGGGAACGGGAGATTCGCATCATGGATGTGCAGCCGACAAATCTGCGGCAACTGTGTGATGCCATCATGTCAATATGGACCAAACTCCCTGAGGAATGCTTCCAGCACCTTGTTGTATCTATGCCAAGAAGAATTGAGGCAGTTCTGAAGGCAAAAGGGGGTCCAACCCGTTACTAGCATGGGGTACCTAATAAAGTGGCCGGTGAGTGTAATTGTAGTTTCTTTTTATTATTACAATATTCACAGTCTAATATTTGAAGGCCCCGCTTTAAATATAAGCAAAAACTCTTCCAGTATTTATGCTGTAATTATAACAAAACTGCTTGTTTTCAAACGTTTTATTAACAGAAATGTAGCCTATATATTAAATTAATCCCACACAATTAATTTTGTGATTCCACAAGTTTCAAGACCTGTATGTTCTTCAGGGTTAGTTCACCCAAAAATGAAAATTCTGTCAGTTACTCACCCTCATGTTGTTCCAACCCCGTAAGACCTTTGTTCATCTTCGGAACACAAATTAAGATATTTTTGATGAAATTTGAGAGCTGGATCATTTTTGGGTGAACTGACCCTTTGAAGCTATAGTTATTGATTTTTAGTTTGCTAGTTTTTAATATTGTTTTTATCATTTAAATTTACATTAGAGATATTATTTTTATATAATAAAAAATAATTTTAATTAAAGTCAACCAGCACCCCGGATGGAATACAGTAAACATATTTTGCACATGTTTTTCCTCTGATTTTCAGTCTGGAGGAGTCGGTGCTTTTTTTTTTCAATTTGTCGAAATTGAGAGCTTTGTGTATAATAGGCACAGATTCTGAATTTTTTCAGCTTCAGAATTCCAGTTAGATTATATTTTTAAATATTTCAAGTAGATTTGAGAAAACAAATTATTTTCATTTATCATGCACCTTCTTTCAACAAGGCACATGTTTTTGAGTAAATTTGTTGAGTTTAGAGTGACTTGAAAGTCTGGTGTTCAATCCTCGTTTAGTATAATTGCCAGTTTTTCAAGAGTCTCCAAGTGCGTAGTGTTTTAAAACCTTTTCATATTTTAAAACTCATTAGTTTAGTGTTAACATTCACATTTTATATTTATTTTTTAATAAAATTAAAAAAACATCACACACCTGCAATTGATAGGTGCGTAGGAAAAAAACGACCAAAAAAATCAGTCGGAAAATGTGCCAAAGAGAAGATCCCGCACACTATCCAAACTTGCATATCACAAACTTTTTATTCAACAACGTTTCGGTCTCACGACCTTCATCAGGTTTACACGATTTACAACCCCATCACATTTAAAGACAAAAAACATGACCACTCAACGGCCAAATATCTATTTTTTAAATCATGGAGATTATTAAATCCAACGGAATAGCAATGCCCTTTCTCAGGAGGTATATCATGTATTAATCATCAGGGAGATATCAAGGATTTATCAGTTGAACTTTACAGACTTTAGTTCGGTCCATATTGCCAAAATACATTAGGGCTAAAGACTGCAGACAGCTATTAAAAACATCTCATTGTAAATGGTCTTTTAAAAGCAATGTATCCTGCATTGGGTGAATCTGAATGCACAGGATGCTCTTGAAAATTCACCAGAAAAAATGCCTGGGCCCTGTGATAGCGCGGCACACTAAGTTCCGGTCACAGTATATCCTACTCATTAGTCTCTGCCTCAGTACATGTCTGGAACGTTGGCTGAATGTTTGATGCAAATGGGACACAAAATTGGAAAAACGTCTGGAGTTTCTATGTCGTCATCTGATTGGATGAATTCCAACGTTCCGTCCTTCGGATGAAACGTTAAAGTCGAGGGTCCTGACTCTCTGTTGTCATTAAAAATCCAGGGATGTCCTTGGGAAAAAAATAGGGCATTCTGGCTAAAATTTGCCCCTTGGCCTCTGACCATCATGGCCTCCTAATCACCAGTGGCTCTATCACTCTGTCTCCTCTTCACCAATATAAGCTGGTGCATGGTGGGCGTTCTGGCTCAATATGGCTGCCGTTGCATCATCCAGGTGGATGCTGCACAGTGGTGATGGTTTCCCCCCTTCTATGTAAAGCGCTTTGAGTACCCAGAAAAGCGCTATATAAATGTAACAAATTATTATTTTTATTATTATCATGAATTCTACAGGTTGTCCGGGAGACGTGTGTGTCTCATTCTTTAATAGTCTGCCTGAAAACAAAGCCTTAAGTCATGCCAAGACCTTGCATGACAAAGGCAAGTCATGCTTCTCATGGAAGACAAAAGCCATAATGTTTACAGCCGTAACAATTAGTGCTTAAGATGGTAAACTAAACTGGATTTTCAAATGTGTAATGCATGTTTAGTTCACAGCATAGACTCTTAGAGTTTTAAGCCCGGAACACACCAAGCCGACGGTCGGCCGTCTGGCAGATTTTGTGAGCCGGCCAACTGAGTTTCCTCGAGTGTGATGCGCACGGTTCCGTGCCGTCGGCTGAAAATAGTCCTCGTCGGCTTTGTCTCGCCCGATTCGACATGTTGAATCGACGTCGGGCCCATCTGGGAAAGAGAGAACTCTGATTGGCTGTTCGAGCTTCAGTGAAAGAGTCAGTGCACGAGAATAAACGCAAAACTGCAAGCAAAGAAGTCAAAACGGTAAAGATTGAAGGCTGTGTCTTATGTTACGTCTTCTTCCCTAAGTGTTCCTTGGCGAATATTTCAATATTAATGTGAGCGGAGTGGAATAAAGAAAGTGTTTATTAGGATTGATATTCAAAACGGGTTAGCACGCGCTGCTTTGTTTACATTATGTGTATCTGCAGCCGACAGTGTTGGTTTTCCTTTTCGAATGACGAATATAGACTAATATATCTGCAGAAATAAACAGTTAGCTCATCACACGCAGGCGCAGAATGCACATTCTGACAGTCGGCTGCAGTTCTCTTGGTGTGTTCAATTGTAGCTTTTTACCTCGACGAGAGGCGACAACACAGTTGGCTTTCATCAGCGCTAGTTCGCTGGCGTCGGCTTGATGTGTTCCGGGCTTTACATGTCTCTCAGGTGGCCAGTGGTTGGTCCTTGGCACAATTGAAAGCAGCTATGGAGTCGAGACCTTCTGGCTGCACCTGCTCATTGGACTGAGAGAGTGGCTGCCCACCATTTGAAAAAAATTGTGACAACCCTTGTTTCGATTCTTCTTCCTTTCCTTTCAGGTTTGTCAGATAACCCGACAGATCTGGAGAAGCGCAGACAGGTATTTGGACAAAACTTCATACCCCCGAAAAAGGCCAAGACCTTCCTTCAGCTGGTGTGGGAGGCATTACAAGACGTCACCCTCATCATCCTGGAGATTGCTGCCATCATCTCCCTCGGCCTGTCCTTCTATCGGCCACCCGGACACGAGGCCGAGGGTGAGAGGGAGAGGGAAGCTAGGCAGGGAGAGAAGACAGGGATGTGGTGTGTAGAGGAAATTATGGAGGGAATTAGGAATGGGAGGAGGCAATGACGGATAGAGAGTGGGAGGGAAAAAGAGAGAGAACTGAATCAAGGGAGTGTGGGAGGAAAAAGGTGAGAATGAAGGTGAGAAAATGGACTGTCAAGCAGGAACGCAGAAAGAGAGAAAATAAAAAGGAGGAGTTTAAGGGTGCTGGGCAAAAATAAACAGTAAAATGCATGCAGCTTTGTGGAAAAGAATTCTGAAAGTTAGGCTGCATAATGTAAACGTCACTCTGCATATGGAAGCCAATCATTATAAAATAGAAAATAAGCCCTGGTAGGGTGATGATTTTTATTACTGTATATTAATATGATCCATAATACAGTAAAAGAGTAATATTGCAAAATATTTAAACAATTTCAAAATTAGAGACTCAAAATATATGTCAGTTTCAATTTGTAATAATTTAAAACATGGTCTTAAAGGGATACTCCACTTTTTTGGAAATAGGCTCATTTTACAGCTCCCCCAGAGTTAAACAGTTAGAGTTTTACCGTTTTTGAATCCATTCAGCCGGTTTTCCTGATATTTAGAAGAATATCAGTAACCAGACAGTTACTGGTCTCTTTGACTTCCATCCTAACAATTTTTACAGATGTTACTGTTTTTGTTACATCTGCATCCCAACTCAGGCTAAGTCAAGAAATATGCGTTTCTAATAGACAAAATGAGTCATATTAATTTGTGAAATGTTCACGTTTGGCAAATGTTGTCATGTTCTGATGATAAAAAAAATCCAGTTTTCTTGTTATCATCCCAAACTATTTGACTGTTCAATACTGCTATCAATCAGAATCAAGTATGTGAAACAGCCATGAATAGCAACCTTAACCCTCTGCAGGTTGTGGGAATGTGTCAGGAGGAGCTGAAGACGAAGGGAGAGGCGGAGGCAGGATGGATTGAAGGTGCAGCCATCCTGCTATCCGTCATTTGTGTGGTGCTGGTGACCGCTTTCAATGACTGGAGTAAAGAGAAACAGTTCCGGGGACTGCAGAGCCGCATCGAGCTGGAGCAGAGATTCGCTGTGGTGCGCAATGGAAATGTCATCCAGATCCCTGTTGCTGAGATGGTGGTTGGGGACATGGCTCAGGTCAAATATGGTAAATTTCGAGAATGGAATGAATGCTGAGTATTAGGCTTAACCTCATCTAATATTAGGTGTGGATGGATTAACATAGAAATATTTTTAGAGTGATGTTCACATTTCCACAAATCACAATGAGAATTCATTTGGTGATAATGTACCCTGTGTGATACAGCATTATTGGTAGAAACAGTGAATTCTTTTGGGATATTAAGGATTCCCTGCTGATCACATGATATTTATTTATCTTTCTCCAGGTGACCTACTACCTGCTGATGGGGTCCTGATTCAGGCGAATGACCTGAAAATCGACGAGAGCTCATTAACTGGTGAATCAGACCATGTGCGGAAGTCTGCGACAAGGACCCCATGCTTTCTCTCTGGTAAGCGCCTGACATGTGTAGGTCATAGATGTTGATAGACCCTATTTAATGGGGGTTTCAGCATCTCAGCCCCCTGAAAAATCATCTGTGATTGTGTGATCTGCGATAGAGCTACACAATTCCACCATGATTTTCTCCTACCCAAGTTTAAAAAATGTAAGGTTCATTACATAGGCTACAGGTCCGTATTTAACTCATATTGTGACATAGGCTTAGGCATATTTTTGGGCCCCCAAACTTTGGCAAAAGACCTACTTTTAAAGGAAATAAAAAAAATAAAAATTTTAATTGAAGATAAAAATGTAAATTATTTAAAGGGCAAGTTCACTAAAAAATGAAGATGATGTCATTAATGACTCACCCTCATGTCATTCCAAGTCCGTAAGACCTCCGTTCATCTTTTCGAAAGTTCGAAATACAGTTTAAAGATATTTTAGATTTAGTGGAGGAGTTTCTGTTCCTCCATTGAAAATGTATGTTCCTTATACTGTCCTTGTCCAAAAAGGCAATAAAGACATTGTCAAATTAGTCCATGTGACATGAGTGGGTTAGTTTGAATTTTTTTAAGCATCAAAGATCTTTTGGTCCAAACATAGCAGAAACAACGACTTTATTCAGCATTGTATTCTCTTCCGGTTCTGTTGTCATTGCTCGTTCACGTATGCCAATTATGCTGCTGACGTGTTATCTTGTGCGCCTGAGCTTCGTTTACAGTCTGATAAAGACGCGTGCTGTTCAGGCTTTTCTACATTGTTTGTATTTTGGTATTGCAATATTTTTTAAAAATGGTTTGTAAGTGTGCATGTCGCGGATGTCCTAATCGTCCTAATTGGGCGCACAAGATAATACGTCAGCAGCGTCATTGAGAATCGATAAACGAGCAATGACAACAGAACCGAAGAGAATACGAATGCTGAATAAAGTCATTGTTTTTGCTATGTTTGGACCAAAAAGTATTTTCGATGCTTCAAAAAATTCGAACTAACCCACTTCATGTCACATGGACTACTTTGACAATGTCTTTATTGCCTTTATGGACATGGACAGTATGAAGTACATACATTTTCAATGGAGGAAAAGAAAGCTCTCCGACTAAATCTAAAATATCTTAAACTGTGTTCCGAAGATGAACGGAGGTCTTACGGGCTTGGAACAACATGAGGGTGAGTCATCAATGACATTAATTTTCATTTTTGGGTGAACTAACCCTTTAACACTGAGATGTCAAAATTGGTATTATGGCTTTATATGTGCATCATATACTTACATGCGATATTATATTGTTACTCACTTTACCAAAAATCAAGCTCAAATGGTTAGGAAAATTTTGTCCAGTGAATGTCGTGTTTGGTAGACAGTCTACCATCATATTACGTTTCATCAGCTTAAAGGTTATTTGAAAGCTATGTGGTGGTGTTTTTCTGTTGTTTTTTTCTTTTTGTCATTTGGCCAAAATCTCACATTATAATGAAGCTGTGACTCCAAAGACAAATGCAAGGTGCTGTTCACCGCTTCTCAAATACATATGCAGTAGTCGAACATTTGAAGTGGATCAAAAAAAAGTTCATCAAAGTTGTCCAGACAAGACAAGAACGGGTATTGTTCAAAATTCATGTATAACTGGAAGGTTTTGATTATTCAAATGTTAACTACTATGTATTAAGTTTTTCTTATATAAAGAAACTAAATTCAAAGAAACAGTTCTTTATTTACCCTTGCATCTTAACTAACCAGAGACACTCCAAACTGCTTGTGGCACTGCTTGAGATGTGGAGGAGTTATGAGGCTTGATGGACAGTTTGAAGAGGTAATGAGTTAAGAGATTTGGTCAAAAGCTCTTTTTAATACTTCTCAATGATTAAATATTCACGAAACCCACAAACAGATTTAAAGAGATGAGCATAGTAATGATTTATGGTAAAATTATGATATTTAATATGATATTTCTCCTCATTGTAATTGGCCCCCTCCTGGATGTATGAGCCTAGGCACATGCCTAGAATGCCAATACATAAATCTGGCCCTGCTTACATATAAGTATTATCTCCATTCCATCACTCATGCAATGTTCTCTGTTCCGATTAGGACAGCACGATATATCAAAATGAAATTGATATTGTGACATGGCTTAGTGGCAATATAAAATTTGTAAAGGTTTTTCTGTCTCTGTTTAGAATAAAGCCACTCTGAGACACTGAAATATTATATCATGAGCTGCACACATGTATAAACTATATGCATGTATTATGGGTTTTTAATGTTTTTTTAATTATATTATATATACTATTATTATTATTATTTTAAAGGGGGGGGGGTGACTGCGATTTCACTTTTTTCATTTTAAATAGTGTGTAATGTTGCTGTTGGTGCATGAACAGTATCTGCAAAGTTGCAGCGCTGAAAGTTCAGTGTAAGCAGAGATATTGTCTTTTAAAAATCAGGAAGTATAATTGCCTACAAAAACGACTCGAATTGGGACTACAGCTGGGATTATGGTACGATCACTAACCCACACATTTGCATCAACCCTCCCTCAGAATATGCAGAAAATGGAATGCGCAATGCGCATATTTCTGAGGCACGTGGACTCGTCGAGTGTGTTGTTCACGCAGCTGTTCCTGAAAATGACGATTCGTAATTTAGGGAGTTCAACACCGGAATCTAGGGAGTTCATTAGACCATGTTATTTTGTGTCTACGACAAACGCGTACAAACATTATGGACCTGAATTTTCTATAAGTACTAATGTTTTAAACGTATTTTTCATATATATGCTTTATGACATTATTTTCGATTTGATCATAGAACGTAAACATGCCAACGCTGTTTGAGTATAACATGTAGCCAGTCAGTTGCTATTGTTGCCAGTCAGATGCTATTGTGTAAAACAAATGTGTATAAAGTTAAAAAATGTAGCAAATTATCATTCTCAAACGTTTAGTAAGAGCTGTAGTGTGTGGTGAGGTTCTGTTTAACTCTCTTCATCGCGGCTTTCTCGGTCTGTGATTCTGCCTGAAACTGATATTGCAGTTCGACACATATTTACATCTGGACCGGAGCTCATGACATGCATGTTTCGCCCGTAAAGGTAATGGCCGTTAATCCTTCCGGACAACGTGAGCGACAGTTTAATCAATCACAACACAGAACACACCGGCCCAAACTAACCAATCTGAGCTCACGACGTGTTTTTGAGGGAGTGTTTTCATAGAATCAGGAAGTGAACCGCTCGTTCAGGGGACAGAGGAGAGCGCGGCTGACAATAAAGGTGAAGTTTATGAAAAATAAGACTTTTAAAAAAAGAAAAACCATGAATACATGTTATTTTGCACCCCATAAATACAATCATGCAAAGAAAAAAAGCAGTCAGCCCCCCTTTAAATGATAATTGCAGCTTGCACTATAATAAACAGAACGTTACTGTGTGTTGATATGGACGCAAATATATAGTTCTTTATTACGGGCCTTTTATGCTGGTAATGCAGTGATTTAAAAGGATACTCCACTTTTTTAGGAAATAGGCTCATTTTACAAACCCCCCCCCCCCCAGACTTTAAAACAGTTGAGTTTTACCGTTTTCAAATGCATTCAGCCGATTTTCTGATATTTAGAAGTATATCAGTAACCAGACAGTTTCTGGTCTCATTGACTTCCATAGTAGGAAATAAAATATACTATGGTATTCAATGAGACCAAAAACTGTCTGGTTATCGATATTCTTTCTAAATATCAGAAAATCGACTGAATGGATTCAAAAACGGTGTAACTCAACTGTTTAACTCTGGGGAAGTTGTAAAATGAGCCTATTTCCAAAAAAAGGCGGAGTATCCCTTTTAAGCTGCAGTCTGCCATTTTTCCTCTTTGTTGCCATCTCTGTTCGAAATCTGCTATCGCAGTCATTCGAGGAATTATCAACTTTCACGTGAGTTGTACCTCTGCACGTCACAGCGCGAATGAATCCAGTGTTGAGGAGAGTGTGCGGCTGTCAGTCACCGCGCCGGTGTGGATACTGTCATTCGCAATCACAGATTATTTTTTTGGAGGTGTGACCAACATAAGAATTTTCACCAGAAAATGTCATCTGAACAAGTACTGTAACATCCATCCTTTTGTTCTTCTGACCAACTAACTGAAAAAAAGCATGCTGAAATCCAACGATTGTTTAATCACATAAAATTTCCAAACTCTCAGTCCGAAGTCTTTTACGTTTGTCAATGGATGAATCTCCAGTTTTCACTGCGATTGTCGTTTGAACCTTTCTGGATCGGCCATCAAATTGATAAGTGTAATTATATCAAGTACAGTGAGAAAAGGCTATAAATCTCCACCTTCAACATCCTCACACGCAATATACTGTAGCTTACTAGCCGAGACTCCTTCTTTATGTGTTCAGATGTAATGTAATGACACAAAGACATGCTCGAATCTCCTGTGGTAATCCACCAGTACCACTGGAATTAAAAACATTATTACAAGCTTTCCATTTAGAATTGAGCTAAGGCAAGCAGATAGGTCTGTACGACTATGGTTATGTATGTATGGGTGTCAGTGGCTCAGTGGTTCATGTAGGTTGTCTACAAATTGGAAGGTTTGTGGCTCAAACCCTGGTTCCACCTGATGAAGTGTTGAGGTGTCCATGAGCAAGACACCTAACTCCGGCTGCTCCTGGCAAGCTGGATGGCGCCTTGCATGGCTGACACTGCCATGAGTGAATGGGTGAATGTGTTGCAATATGTAAAGCGCTTTGGTGGCCATTGGATCTGTGAAAGCGCTACATAAATGCAGTTCATTTACCATATGTACTTGCTTGTTGGATTGTTTTTAACCCCAAAAAAGTTCCGGTCTGACTGGAGCTTTATGTAAAATAATTGTTGCCCATCACTTTACTAGAGACTGGTCACTGGCCTCTGTCTTGAAATGGCTTTGTATTCTGCTCTCGGCTGTGCTCCTTCAGCTGTCAGTCAGCCGGGCACAAAGCATGCTCGGAGCATCCGCATTCTGTGTGTCAGAATAACTGAGATGCTGCAGTGGCATCCAGATGTTGTTAATTAGATCTGAGAATCTCTGTTTCCTGCTGTGAGCACTGGTGCATGCCCTCTCCCTTCCTCCATGCTATTCTTAGACACTTGGGATGATAACTCCATTCTCTTTATGAGGCTGTCCTGCCCCCATGATGCTATTATTGAATAATGTCCCAATGATATTTTTGTGAAGTTGATGTATGGAGGCTGTTGTTGTGTGGGGTCTGGAGTCTGTGTAAGTCGGATGCTAATGGTGAACTCCAGCAGACCCGCCTGTCTGTATTTTTAGATATACAGTCACATTTGAAAAGAAATTGTTATTTGAAAACATAATCAAGGAAAATATGAGTTGCAACAACTGTTGTAATAATTGGCTTTTATTAACACTTTACCTTATTTGAAATTGTTCACTACATGTAAAATGTTTTATTCAGAAGATTTTTGTCAAAGCAATTATAGATTTATTGTTTAAAATGAAATGGTTGTTTTCTTGAAGAAAGTTAACTAAAAAAAGCTAGAAATTAAACTAAATTATTATGATTATTATTTTTTTCAACAACTTCCAAGCTCTACACCGTTTCACAAGAACATTTTAATTTTATTTCATCATTTTTTTATTATTATTCAATTATTATTCATTTTAATTATTACAATTTTATTAATATTATTATAGAAAATTGTAATTTTTCTAATTACATTTTTTAATTACAATTACAAGTTTTGATAAAAAAATCTATTTAAATGTAACTATTGTTACTTTTAATATTATTATCATCATTATTATGAATAAATATTTAGAAAAAAATAATTTTGCAAAAACAATTGAAAAAATACTTCCTCAAGTATTAAAGTATTAAATACTCAATAATAATAAAAATAAAATAATTTATATAGCTCTAGGTCATTTTACAAGAAAATTATGTATATATACATGTATATATATATATATATATATATATATAGTATGTATATACACTGTATTTACTGTATATACTGGCAAAGATATAAAAGGCATATTTCTTTTCTTACTGTACATAGTTTTACATGACTTTAATCTTTAAAAGAGAAGGGAAGAACATCATCATTTATTGATGCTGCACTGCATGCTGGGAGGTCATAAATCAGCAACATTGTTCAGTGTAAAATTGTTTATTTAAACTTTTTCTATCAGGCTATTTGGGACACCCTTTTGGGGGAAATTTGTTTGGGTCTTTCCAATGTGCTGCAATAAAATATCAAACATTGTCTATGTCTTTCTCTCATTCTTACTTTCTCAGGTACCCATGTAATGGAGGGATCAGGGAGGATGCTGGTGACCGCAGTTGGAGTCAACTCTCAGAGTGGCATCATATTCACTCTACTGGGAGCCGGGGAAGGAGAGGAGGAGAAGAAGAGAAGAAAGGTAGGTGTGAGAAGGAAGAGCATCAAACGCCAACCAAAACATACATTGGAATACTCTGAGAAAAACGCTGAGGCTAGTGTAGGATGTTGTGAGAATGACTGCACACTTACACGTTGTGAGTAGCACTACCAGACAGTAGAGCATGGAGAGAGAGGGGGTGGGAGATCCTTACATAAGAGAGGGATGGGTTTGATGTGAATGGAGGACCAGTGGGCTTAGAGCCTCCAGGAATATTTATGAATGGTAAGACGAGCAAGAGAGACAGAGCAGAGCTCCACTGCTGCAAACTTTATGGCCCGTGCCATGGGTAATTTAACTTGCAGCCATCAGAGAGGAGACTGGAGAGAGGGGAATAGAGAAGGATTAGGAGTTATATTGGAGGAGGCTGATTAATTATTCAGAGAAAGGGAACGAAAGAGAGAAACAGAGAGAGGGAGAGAGAGCAAAGGTTGGATGTGGGTGGATGAAGGATGAAGTGGCGCCATGTTCTGTTACTGTCCCACTGAATCGCTCTACATATGTGTCATCAGCCACGGACGGACTTATAACTGCCTCACGATAACAATTGAATTGTCTTTTTTGCAAAAATTGATTTGTCATATTTGGAAATCTTTTCTCATATGAACCCGTAATCGTAAGATTAGTGTGTACTTTACAAATATTCTATGTTATGTCTCAACTGATAGGCCATTAAAACTTCATGTATAATTATAATCAATAAATGAAAAAAGTATTCAAATTTATAAATCAGATTAATCACAATTAATCGCATATATAAATTATAAGAGAAAATTTGTGGAGAAAAGTCCCCAAATGAAGGTAGTTAAACAATATATATATATATAATAGTAAATATTGATCTATGTCTTTAGCCGTTGCTCTATGTTCCACAGTTCTGCATCTCAGATAAATGTAGTTAAAAACACCTCTTAAGACCCCTGCAAATTTTTGCTCATGAGTCTTTGCAGATAACACACTAAATTAATTAGATAACTAATTTACAAATTTAACTAGAACATTGACAGCCCTAATAATAATTGTTATCAGAATTGTTATAACAATTGTAATAAAAGTCAAAATAGTCTTGCAGGAAAGTGTCACTGCAGGACAGTGATCTCAGTACTTTAAATTTCATACTGTATCTACCTACATGCAACTTTTTTTTCAGTTTCCCCTTAATACAACATGATCATCATTGATTTCTCTTTTTTTTCTTACCTCTACCACCACCCTATCCTAAAAATTTCCCACGGCCCCCCCTTCCAAACCCGCAATATCCTTTTGTTTCGCCATCCAATCAGAGGACAGTAGTAACTCACTCACAGCTATGGCCAAACCAAGCGGCATCACCAATGGTACGTAATCCACAGCCCTGTTGTTTGAGTCCAATGGAGTTACAGAACACCTTCAGTGTAGATGAAATGACTACAGTCAGCACTGTTTAGAGACGGATTAGCCCAGAATTGTGGTTTGTATTCACAGGTTTAACATGTTATAGTTAAAGAGCGCAGTTCAATATGTGTGCCGTTTGTCTGTGTGTCTGTTTCCATAGTTCTGTGCGCTTTCATTTACCCCACTCAAGAACACTGTGTGCCCTGTCTCTCATTCTGTCTGTCTTTCGCTTTTTATTCCCATTTTCCCGCTCTATCTCTCTCTCTCTCTATCTCTCTCTGTCTCTCACACAGGCAAGCAGCCAGAGGCAGCTGTGGAGACCAATCAGAATAAAGGTACCACAGAAAAGATGAATGAAGAGAATGAGGGGTTAATTATTTTCTTGTTGTGACCTCCTCAGCATTGCTGTTGCTGTATAAGAAATATAAGCGTTAACACCATGTATGCACACAGCTACATACATAAAGAGGCAGAAACACACTCTCACTTGGTTGCTCAACGGCATACATGACGACTGCTTCCTGGGCATTGCAATTGTAGTTCATTGTTTCTGGTGTCGAAGAAAAGCACAAAAACACATTTCGCTGAATAGAACTTGAAAGGGGCGATGCTTTTGTGTTCTGACTCTAACCAATGTCAGTATTTATGCTGTGCTTGTCCACATTTGTCTTGCTTTCCTTCGTTGTGTGTCCAGTGTATGTGTGTATGGCACTTTGAGCATAACTGCCGAAATATTTGATGTGTGGCATGAAGATATTCAGAGCTTTGAATGAGTCTCGTTCATGCCGGAGGCCTCTCACGATGCCTCTGAGTTGTGACACGACAGATTTGTTGTCCATATGTAGTGACGCTAACTCATGTCCCGCCCACCAGCCAAAAAGCAGGATGGAGCCGTTGCCATGGAGATGCAGCCTCTGAAGAGTGCGGAGGGTGGAGAAGTGGAGGAGAGAGAGAAGAAAAATCTAACGTGTCCCAAGAAGGAGAAGTCTGTACTGCAGGGCAAACTCACCAAACTGGCTGTACAGATTGGCAAAGCAGGTGCGTGGGACTTCATGTGGCCAATTACGAGGTGATATCATATGGAAAGATAAATCACCTCACTCTGACACACTCAAACGCTACTGTGCTGATCCTATTGTTTTTTTATTTTTATCCTCATACAAAAATATATTCAGTGTTGGAGAATTACTTTTAAAACTAGTGTTGCAATATTCCGTAACTTCTTAGAAAATGTTACTAATTGTGTTCTGAGAAGGAAACACTAGATAAATTACTGTTTTACATATTCTCACCATTGATTGGACGTGCTGATTAATCGTGTTTCTTTGTTCCTTTTTATGGAAAGTAATGTTAAATTTTGTACAATGTTCTCAATGTTATCTGAGAGGAAGTACTTGTTAATTACATTGTTACGTTTTATGGAATGTAACACTTTTATGTTACTTTTTCTCACCAATAATCAGTTGAAAGTGCTGACTAATTCAATGTTTTTATGCTACATTTTCTCACTCTTAAGTGAGAGGAAGCACTAATTGTGTTACATTGTTACATTACTTTTCATGAAATGCAACACATTGTTCTGCTTTTGTTAAATTTTCTTTCCATTGACTAATTGGAAGTGCTGACTAAATGCATGACAATTTTACTTTATATGTTAAGTTGGATGTAAAGTTACTTTTGTGCTACATTTTCACCCTGTAAATTATTGAGAAGCACTCAATAATTGTGTTTAAGTGTTGCAGTCTTTTTATGAGATGTAAACCATTGTGCTACTTTTTTTTACCATTAATTTAGTGGAAGTGCTAACTAAATGTTAAAGGCAATATGTAAGTGCTTTGGTGGCCATCGGGTCTGTGAAAGCGCTATATAAATGCAGTCCATTTACCATTTAAATGTGTTTGTTACTTTTTATGGAAAGTTATACAATAAGTTAGGCTACATTTTATTCCATCAGTTGAGTGCACACATTTTGCATGTGAAAAATAGGTTCAAGTTTACCCCTATTTTTAAGTTTAATTATAATACATTAAAAATATAAGTAAGTTAAACAGATACTATGATGTAACTTTGATAATAATAAATTACTTTTTTTGGCATTTATATTCAATAGAATGATTGTGTAACGTTACCCAATAACAAGTCATTCTGAAAGCTGCATTCATACATAATATTAATAGAAAATAGTAACCTGAGGATTATTCAGTTGTTGTTTTTTTGTAGGTCTTGTGATGTCGGCCATTACAGTTATCATCCTGGTGCTGTACTTTGTGATCGAGACGTTTGTGGTGGAGGGGCGAGCATGGATGCCAGAGTGCACGCCCATCTACGTGCAGTATTTTGTCAAATTTTTTATCATTGGTGTGACTGTGCTGGTGGTAGCTGTGCCTGAGGGTCTTCCCCTTGCTGTAACCATCTCCCTGGCCTATTCAGTTAAGGTGAGAGAGACCAGGTGCACAGTGCATGTGTGTGTGTAATCAGCAAATCAAATGTATTGTAGAGCTAACAGATTACATAAGCAAATTCAAACAAAACAAACTTTTTTGTTTTTGGTTTATGTAATATTTTAAGCATGTTTTGCTTTCGTCAACACAGTTTTTTTTTCTCATCATCCAAATCTTCTACTATTGTTAATTTAGAAAATGATGAAGGACAATAACCTAGTACGTCACTTGGATGCCTGTGAGACAATGGGCAATGCCACTGCCATCTGCTCCGACAAGACCGGCACCCTCACCACCAACCGCATGACTGTAGTTCAAGCCTATCTAAATGACCAGCACTACCGTGAGATCCCGGACCCCGGTCAGATCAACCCCAACACCCTAGAGACGCTCGTCAATGCCATATCAATCAATTGCGCCTATACCTCAAAGATCATGGTGAGAGATTGGATATTGTGAAAAACTTGCTGAACAAACTGTTTAAACCAGTCTCAGCTAATTTTAGTTGTTTCAGCCTGGTCGATATAATCTTCAAATAGTCTATCTGTTTTTAGCTGAAAAGTGCTCAAACTCTTTTAATAACAGCCATCACAGCAACCTATCCTGACTTAATGCTACACTGTTTAACTCTTTTAGTTTATTCTTAGCTAAAAACACTTTCAAAAATATATGTGCTCATTATGTATATTTACTTCGTTCAAGTAATAAAGTATTCTCATGAGTGTAAAATATGTCATTGAAAATACATACGGGTAAGGGGTTCTAATGTCTGCCGCCATGTTGCCCCTCCATCTTGAAAGTACATTAGCCAAAGAGGGACATACCTGTTAATTCAAGCTTCATCTTTCGCGTTTACGTTTAAGTTAACACTCATGGACGAGGTGGAACTGGAAGCCATGTTAATCTTGGACTACATTGGCCACCGTAGGAGTTAAAACGAAATGGGAATTAATAGGAACAGAAACTAATATTCACTGTATGGTCATATACCGTTTTACCGCTAGATGGGAGTAAAAGTCACACAGTGTAGCTTTAAAAAAAATAAAAAAAAATTTTTAATGGTAAAACCCCAAAAAAGGGCAGCTGTGTTTATAATATACGGCTAATATAATATTGGCCTATAGTTTATAATATATAGCTAATATAATATCTAATATTACTAATATACACAATTGCAAAACTAAATCATTGTAACACACAATACTGAAATAATGCAATGAACAACATAAGACATAATACTAAACCCAAATGTACATAACTTATCACAAATACTAACAAGAATTGACTAAACAAAATACAATCAAATGCAAAGTCTCATGCAGGAAATTCTGGGAATATCAGTTTATGGTTTTTCACTGTAAATTAAAAGATAAATGTTAAGTTTTACTTCCAACGTCTGTACATTTAAGTATTTTACTGTAAATTTCTTAAAATGTCTTGTTGGATATATTACACTTTTCACCATAAATAGTAAGGTAACTTGGCATTAATCAATGAACTGGTTTTTAACATAGCATTTTTACAGTATTTTATTGTTAAGGTAAAAAAAATAATGTATAGTACAGGCTGGGAAGCACCATTACACTATAAAAATTCACAGTGGCACTCGGTTGTCAAATATAAATAGAAACTTTTCCAGTTCAACTTTTTTTCATTTTCTCTCATCCGTGTCTCTTGCTTCATTTCAATTCTCTTTCAGCCTCCGGATGTGGAAGGGGGTCTGCCCAAGCAGGTTGGTAATAAGACGGAGTGTGGTCTGCTGGGCTTCCTGCTGGACTTGAAGAGAGACTCACGTCCCTGTGAGAGAGCAGATCCCAGAGGAGAAGATCTACAAAGTCTACACTTTCAACTCTGTACGCAAGTCCATGAGCACTGTAGTGCAGATGCCAGATGGAAACTTCCGGCTCTACAGCAAAGGAGCCTCTGAGATCCTTCTGAAAAGTGAGTAAAGCACGATCTAGGAAATATCATTTAAGTTTCTTTTGTTGGTCGTCATTGTAGACCTCTTTTGACCTCCCTGCCTCCTCTTCTACCTCAGGTGTTCCTCCATACTTGGTGCCAACGGTGAAGCCACGAAACTTCAAGCCACGGGACCGAGATGAGATGGTGAAAAAAGTGATCGAGCCCATGGCATGTGAAGGCCTGCGAACCATCTGCATCGCTTATCGTGATCTTCCCTGTGACCCCGAGCCTGACTGGGAAAATGAAGCTGAAATTGTCACCGAACTGAACTGCATCGCTGTCGTCGGGATTGAGGATCCCGTTCGACCTGAGGGTGTGCTGAGAGATCATGTATTCTGCATCATCGAAGTGCGTTTCTCTTTTTGGAGCCTTTTTTCGCTCCTCCCGCAGGTCCCTGATGCCATTCTGAAGTGTCAGAGGGCAGGCATCACTGTGCGCATGGTCACCGGCGACAACATCAACACAGCACGAGCCATTGCTGCCAAGTGTGGCATTATTCAGCCTGGCGATGACTTTCTGTGCCTGGATGGTAAAGAGTTGAACCGAAGAATCAGGAATGAGAAAGGAGAGGTTTGTGGAAATTGAATCTTGGACATCTCAGCACGAAACCATTATAGGCTAAACTGAATCATGGATGTCCATGCTTTGTGTCTGTGCATGTGTGTGTGTTTGTGTTATAGATTGAGCAGGAGAGGATTGATAAGATCTGGCCCAAGCTCAGAGTCCTGGCGCGTTCCTCCCCCACAGACAAACACACTCTTGTAAAAGGTGAGACGCTCTTTCCATCTACTCATCATGCCCAGACTCACTTGAATCTTAAAAAAAGGGAGTATGGGAATTACTTGGTGAACAAATTTGCTAAACAAATATTAGATTACAATATGCTTATATTTTGATTATTTTTTGTATTCTGTTTTTATTTTTATTCAGATGTTTTTTCAAAGTTGTAACCCGTTGCCTTAAGCTCTGCACACTCTAGATCAAACTGACATTTAGATTAAAAGATTTTAAGACCATGAGAAACATTCACCACTACAATTAAATATATTTTTTTTATGAGTATGTTTTTAAAGAAGTCTCTTCTGTTTTCTATTGTAATATATTTGGAATAGGGCTGTCAAATGATTAATCACGTAATATAATTAATCACGTAATATAAATTATATTTCCAAATTAGGGCTGTCAAATGATTAATCTTGATTAATCACATCCAAAATAAAAGTTTTGTTTACATAATATATGTGGGTGCACTGTGTATAACTATTTTGTATATATAAACACACACACATGCTTGTATATATTAAAGAAATATTTTCATGTATATACTGTATATAGATTTATATATATAATTTATAATTTATATTATATATAAATATAAATGTTTTATATATAAATATTTTTTCTTAAATATACATGAATGTTTGTGTATTTTTATAATATATATATATATATATATATATATATATATATATATATATATATATATATATATATACAAAATAATTAATGCCCTAATTTGGAAATATAGTTTATTCCTCTGATGGAAAAGCTGAATTTTTAGCATCATTACTCCAGTCTTACATAAAATCATTTTAATATGCTCATTTCCTGCTCAAGAAGAATTTCTTATTATTACCAATGTTGAAAACAGTAATACTTTTTTCAGGATTATTTGATTAATAGAAAGTTCAAAAGAACATAGTTTCTTGTTAGTTAATATTAGTTAATGGAATTTTAATATTGTGTTACTCATTTGTTCTTGTGTAGAACAATATTCTAAAGTGTTACAGAAATATTTTATTAGCATTTTACTGTGTCATATTTGATCAATTAAATGCAGTCATGCAATGATGATTTCTTTAAAAAAAAAAATTCACTGACCCCAAAACTTTTGATTGGTGGTGTAAATTCAGTCAAGTGTGTCCAAACTGTTGACTGGCGCTGTAGTGTATTTATAATGTATGCAAATTTAGTAGGCCGCACGTACAGTAGTCATACAATTAAAATGTACTCATACCGGATGAACTCATGTTCTGTGGTGACAGCAGTTGTATTCAGTGATTGGTCAAGGCTGTGTGCTGGCTGGTAATTGTTTGCTGGGTGATGATGCCATTGTGTAGGCATCATTGACAGCACTGTGTTGGAGCAGAGACAGGTGGTGGCCGTAACCGGTGATGGGACCAATGACGGACCGGCTTTCAAAAAGGCAGATGTGGGCTTTGCGATGGTAAGCACATCTGATGAACACTTCCCTCTAATCTATTCATGTATTCATCCTCCCATCCAAGAGGTTGTTAAGAGATGAGTAATGATGAGAGATGAATATTGATTTATTAGAAGCTCCACTTATATCATACTCACCCAACAAGGGTGTATGATAACATAGGACAAATAAAAAACCTTTTCTCCATAGAATTTGAATTAGATGCATGTATCTCTTTCTCTCTGTCTTTCTTGCTGTCTCTAGGGTATAGCAGGTACTGATGTAGCTAAAGAAGCCTCTGACATCATCCTGACCGATGATAACTTCTCCAGCATTGTGAAAGCTGTCATGTGGGGGAGAAATGTGTATGACAGCATCTCCAAGTTCCTGCAGTTTCAGCTTACTGTCAATGTAGTGGCCGTCATCGTAGCTTTCACTGGGGCCTGCATTACACAGGTAACACACGTACAGCAGTGTTATTTTAGGATTATTAATATGCAAATATAGTTTTATGCATTTTTCGAATTAGCTTTTGATTTAGTACTTTTTTATTTTACATTTTTAAGTTTAAGTTTTTTAAAGCTACACTGTGTGATTTTTACCCCCATCTAGTGGTGAAAAGGTATATGATCATCCAGTGAATATTTGTTTCTGTTCCTCTCAATTCCGATTTTCGTTTTAACTCCTACGGTGGCCCATGTAGTCCAAGATTAACATGGCTTCCAGTTCCACCTCGTCCATGAGTGTTAACTCAAATGTAAACGCGAAAGGCGAAGCTTGAATTAACGGGTATGTCCCTCTTTGGCTGATGTACTTTCAAGATGGAGGGGAAACATGGCGACCGACATTAGAACCCCTTACCCGTATGTATTTTCAATGGCATATTATACACTCACGAGAATACTTTATTACTTGAACAAAGTAAAAATACATTAATGAGCACATATATTTTTGAAAGAACTAAGTGTTTTTAGCTAAGAATAAACTAAAAGAGTTACAGTGTAGCTTTAAGTATCTGAGTAAAATGACTCTAAGCAGAACAATTGTAGGGCGTGATTTTACCCATTGTTGGATTGTTGTGGTTTGCTATTTGATCTCATGTGAGTAACAGGTTGTCCTGTCCTTGCACCAGTAAACACATCAACAGAGAAAGAGAAACGCCACTGCAAGAGGGAGGGTGAAGTTGTTTCGATTAAAGATTACAAGGGGAAAATAAGTACTGCAATATTCCAGTAAAAAAAATAACGTTGGTTTAAGAATAAATGATAAAGCAGGACTCCTAGGATCAGTGTCCTTTGTCTTAGCCCATAGTGTTGCAGTAAACGTAAAACGGCCACTCTAGATCGCTGATCGCTCTGTGTCATGCAGGTTAGGGGAACTGACTGCATTGCACCTCTCAAGCTCATAGCAAAAGGAAGCTGCAATTAAATCAGACACTGAGCCCCCTGCTGGAGGCTGGTGTTACTGCATACACTTCACTGGTAAAAAGTCTAGTTCAGTACCTTCATCTGTAATCTGTGTGTGTGTTTGTGTGTAGGACTCTCCACTAAAAGCTGTTCAAATGTTGTGGGTCAATCTGATCATGGACACATTTGCCTCTTTGGCTCTTGCCACTGAGCCGCCCACCGAAGCCCTGCTGCTTAGGAAACCTTACGGCCGCAACAACCCCCTCATTTCGCTCACAATGATGAAGAACATCCTGGGTCATGGAGTCTATCAGCTCGTCATCATCTTCACCCTGCTGTTTGTCGGTACTACAAAGAGTTCAAGGAACAATATGTGTTGTTTTGCATTATTTATATGTTGAATTAGGAAGAAACTTTACCTGAATTTATAGTCATTATAGCCTCAAATATGTTACACGTATTTACATTTATTCATTTAGCAGATGCATTTTTTATAGACAAATAACAAATGAGAACAATAAAAGCATAAGTGAGTGATCTAAAGGGGAAAACAATGAGTGCATACTGAGTGCACCTTTTTTAAGAACAGTTTAATTTTGTATGCTTTCATCTCTTTTATCCTAAGGAGAGAAAATCTTCAACATCGACTGCGGCCGTAATGCACCCTTACACTCCCCCCATCTGAACACTACACCATCATCTTCAATACATTTGTCCTGATGCAGCTCTTCAACGAGATCAACGCTCGCAAGATTCACGGCGAAAGGAACGTGTTCGATGGCATCTTCAGAAACCCTATCTTCTGCAGCATTGTTCTGGGAACATTTGGAGTGCAGGTCAGAGCTACTGTAACGCCATCGTTAACTAAGTTTTGCTTATCTCTCATTCCTGTGTGTTAGTTTATTAAATACACTGTATTTTTGTATTGTTTGTCCTTAAAAATCATTTAAATTCATTTATGTGAAGTGCATACAATATTAAGACTAGTTTTCAGAGAATATTTCTTTAAACTAATTTATTAAAGTGCCCCTATTATGTTTTTTATATATATTATATTACCTTTCATGAAGTCAGTGTGTAATATAGCTGTTTGCGAATGTAATAATCAGTAATCAATGTATGCTTTGACCAGCCCTCAGACATTGTAGTTGGGAGAGTTTGGTTCATGTTATCGACATTTTGAGAAACACAGTTTTCTGCTCTGCGAAAGCAAATCCACTTCCTTTCATATATTAAAGGGATAGTTCACTTTGAAATTAATTTTTTATATGTTTTAGCTTACCTCAAGGGCATCCAAGATGTAGGTGTCTTTGTTTCCACAGTATTTTCAATTTTTAGGTCAAACCGTTCTTGTCTGTCAGTCATATAATGCAGGTCTATGGGGTCCACCTCAAAGAGCATGCACAGAGAAGTCCAAATTAAACATGATTAAATGACTCGTAAATGTAAGGACACATTGATGGCCTAAGACACGAAACGAGCAGTTTGTGTGAGAAAGCGAACAGTATTTATATCGTTTTTACCTCTTGTAATCACAGCCACGTCCAAGTGATCTGAGGGCATGGGCGCTTCGGTCTGTGCAAGCGCCGGAAAGCTCCTGGAAGTGATCTCTTGCACGGTTGCAAAAAAATCTACGTTGTCTGTTGATATATTGAAATCGTCTTCCATTGCAATTTCCTGTATATCTAAATATGTTTAGATCTTCACAGTGAAGAGTAACACTTCTGAAATGTCTGTGTAAACAATGAGTGAAGTACACGCGCGAGAGATCACTTCCGGGGCTTTCCGGCACTTGCGCAGACAGAAGCGCCCTCACAGTACTTGGACGTGACTGTGATTACAAGAGGTAAAAACAATATAAATAAATCGTAAAAAATAAAAATCGTTTTTTCACACAAACCGCTCGTTTCCTGTCTTAGGCCATCAATGTGTCCTTTCATTTACGAGTCATTAAATCATATTTAATTTGGACTTCTCTATGCATGCTCTTTGAGGTGAACCCAGGGTGAACCCATAAAGCTGCATTATATGACTTGACAGACAAGAACGATTTGATCTAAAAATATCAAAATTGAAAATACTGGGGAAACAGAGACACCTACATCTTGGATGCCCTTGAGGTAAGCTCAAACACATCAAAAATTAATTTCAAAGTGAACTATCCCTTTAAATACTGTAAATACTAAATCCAAACCCTAACCTTAAAGGACAAGTTTGGTATTTTACACTTAAAGCCCTGTTTTAAGATCTTTTCTGATGAAATAGAACGTTTAAGATTAAAATTTGGACACATACTGCTGTCCCGAGAATTGTCGATTTCTGTGGTTGCAGTTGTGGTTAAACCTTAGTTTACAAAGATGTTAAACCCACCAAGTGGTCTGGGGTATTCACTGATATGCTCACACAATCGCTGCAAAAGATGCTTTCCAACAGGTTTTATCGTAGTTTTTGTCCAACTCCATTTGACTTGACCTGGGACAAAAACTACGATAAACCCTGTTGGAAAGCATCTTTTGCAGTGTTTTTTTTAAAGAACATTTAACAGATATCTTAAATCCATTTAACAGATATCTTCCCCCCAAAAGAGTGTGAAATATAAAAATCCTTTCTGGGATCCCATGTTGATTTGCTGTTGACCTGTGTGCAGATTGTGATTGTGCAGTTTGGGGGCAAGCCCTTCAGTTGTGCCCCTCTCAATATGGAGCAATGGCTGTGGTGCCTCTTCGTGGGAGTTGGAGAGCTGCTGTGGGGTCAGGTAGGAGAGTAAGAGTCAAAGAACGATTATTAAGGAGAGGGACTATCAAACAGTGTGTGACTGAAGGTATTGAATATTTCATCAAGTTTAAGATCTTCAAAATTCTCACAGATATGACATTTTATTGCCCAAAAGAACTTGAATAATTGGCTGATATTGACTATTTTAAGATTATTGCATCAGCTGATAACTGTGCCAAATTGCCTGATAAACCCAAGTGGTAATCCTGCCTTGTCACATATTAACACATTATATCACACGATAAGTGTTTTGAGTGAACTTTAAGAAGATTTGCTTTGAATAAATCTTTATTTTGTGAGCATCTTATTTGCTTTTAATAAACTGTATTATACATTACCCCTTAGAAAAAAGTTAATTTATTTAAGTATACTTAAAAGTTTAGTTTACCAACTTTACAAACTACCATCTACCAACACCTTAGGTTTACCAACTAGAATGATAGTTTACCAATTAAATATTTGTAGTACATTTTGTAGTACATTTTTAACTAGTTTAGTAGTTTTGTACTGCAAGTATATTTGTTAGTTTTCTTTAGGTGAACTTAACATACTAATACTGTAGTTTATTATTTTTGCTCTTCAGGTATACTACTAAGCTCATATTTAGGTATTAATTTTTAAACATGAAATATATCTTTAACTGTACTTCAGATATTTCCCTTCCTTTTTTGACAGCAGCAGAATATTTTGTTGTATTTCAGAAGAAAGAACAGAGCCTTCAAAAAAGCTTCATGTATTCTTTTTTATCAACACTTGAATGTCTGTGTTTCAAAAAAAGACCAACATTTTGAACAAAAAGCTGAAAAATGGTGTTTACATTCGGATTAGATTCAGTGCGATGATCAAAACATAGATTGAGTTCATTGAGTCCATCAACACCCTCAAAGCTTCACAGTCTGTACCTCTTCCTTTGATGACATTTCATTCGTCAACGTTTGGTGGTTTTGATTTATATGCTGTTTAATATCTGAAGATCACATTAGATTACATGCACGTAAGCAGTGCTTCTAAAGCTCCTTTTTGCTTTTTCTTCTGCTGTTTTGATTTTAAGATTCAGTAATCAGTACTCTTTCAGAAGATGTGTAATAGTGAAAACACGGATTGCCGGGAAATTCCGTTAATGACAGGGAAAGACTATAGGGCCGTACACACCGGGACGAATATCTTTAACGCGTTCTTTGTCTAACCCAAACGATTTTTCAATTTTCCAATCTCTTTTCTTTATGAATCAATATTTTCAAATAATGTTAGTTAATAAGTAAATCTATGTGAGAAAATAAGTATTTAATAGGTATTTAATTTCCCAAAATATGCGGATACCCACTCCACACTCACAAGTGCCATATGCAATTAATTTCAAACCAAGAAACATTCATTTGGAGTTAGTACTCTTTTATTGCTATAACAGCTTCGGTACTTCAGGAAAGGCTTTTTTTCTACTAGATGTTGGAATATAGCCGTGTGAATTTGCTCCCATTAAGACACAAGAGCATCAGTGAGGTCAGGCACTGACGTTGGGTAATGATGTCTGGCTCATCCCAAATTCATCCTACGGGTGTTAAATTGGGTTCAGAGTTCTTCCACACTAGACTCAATACAGCATTTTATTGGTGAATGTGCTCTTTGGTTCTCATCTTACTGAAAATATTTGTCAGAAAATATCCCTATAACCTGACAGATATTATGTGCCACAGATTCTTTAACTACTCAACACCAAGTTTTTTTAAAAGTACTTTCTGCTTGTCAATAATTTTGCATATTCGCAAGGCAGTGAATATGGGCAGCTGGAAGCTTAGATCTTGGTATATGAAGTGGGATAGTTCACCTAAAAAAGTCATAATTTAAGTTCATGGGCCCCATTGACTTTCGTAGTATATGGGGAAAAATACTATGGGGAATCAATGGGGCTCATCAACTGTTACTGACATTCTTCAAATCAAACCATATCTTTTGTGTTCGGAAGAGGAAAGAAATATATACAGGTTTTCAATTTGAGGGTGAGTAAATAATGACAGAATTTTCATCTTCGGGTGAACTATTCCTTTAAGCCTTTAATTCCTTTTATTTAGAAGATTTACAGTCGCATCCTGGCACTGCATGTGACTTGAGAATGTGGTTCCTTAGACTTGATAGAGTCAATGGGATGCACCAATATTAAAGATCTGGCCAGTATGATAAGCTGATAATTATCAGTTCAGTTGAGTTCAGCTTAAATTAAAATATTTTAACTCCATTTTCTCTATAAATATTAAATAAAACAAAAATATATATTTTTAAATACTAAAAGTGAATTTAGCAAAAAATCACATTATTATAATTATTCTTCATGGAGGAAATTTGGAAAAAGAGCATGCACAGGTACTGCAAATTAATGTCCAATATACAACTATTCAAAAAATTGGGGTCGGTAAGATTTTAAAAAATTGGGGTCTCCTGCTCACCAAGGCTGCATTTGTTTAATCAAAAATACTGCAAGTATTATTACAATTTAAAATAGTTTTCTATTTTAATAGCCATTTTCTATGTTAATATATTTTAAAATGTAATTTATTCCAGTGATCAATATATGCTTTTGAGGATCTCAGCTTTATCTTTGTAGGTCGGGGCTTTGGAATGAGGGTGCATTGTCTAATTCAGTAGCTAAATCTGACAGAAGTTCCAGAATTGCTGCACTTTTAATTAGAAGGGATGTCTACATATTTTTGCCCATGTATTTTTATCTATCGTATATCGGCCAATGGCCACAGTCATATCGGTCATTCCACTCCTCTTAAACTAATTCTCCTCTTCATCTCAGGTGATCGCCACAGTGCCCACTAGTCACCTGAAGTGTCTGAAGGAGGCGGGCCAGGGGCGGGGACAGACGAGATGACGGAGGACGAGCTGGCCGAGGACGAGGAGGAGATCGACCATGCTGAGAGAGAGCTACGCAGGGGGCAGATCCTCTGGTTTAGAGGCCTTAACCGTATCCAGACTCAGGTGCTGTGCATGAGAACCCCTTACCTCTGATCAGTCAATCGCTGTGGTGGTAGAGCTAGTTAGAGCACTAGTCACATAAGATCATTGCCACAGACAGTAGAATTAGTCTCTTCAAAGAATGCTCTTTTGCTTTTCCTTTGGTTTTGTCCTCTTCTCCCTCTAGACCCTCTCTGAGTCACCAACATTAGCTCATCCTTCCCTTCTCCTTTTCCCTTTCCTCCTCTCCTTCGCTACTCTATCTCTGTCTCTGCTGCCCACTTTTGGGACCCTCTCTAAATGAGTATAGATTTCCCCTAACAAGAATCTATAACTTTCCCCCTCTCCTGTGCTTAGAGCTCTGTTTTGTCACTCTATTATGTAACTTGAGTCCTTTAAAGTCCTAATTTATTGCTCAGTAACTCATTTGCCTCAGAGTCACACAATAGAATCAGTCGCATCCTGGCGCGCTGCATGGGACTTGAGAATGTTGCTCCATAGACTTTATAGAGCTTAATAGATCTGATGAGGATCTGAACAATGTTTGACTTTAGAGATGCGCCGATTTTAAAGATCTGGCCAATGCGATAAGCTGATAACTACTGTAATGTTGTGGTTGATATTCAAGTTCTATACTTTTTTTTCTGAATACATTTAAATCGGTTTAAATACTAAAAGTGAATTTAGACACCTCAACATTATAATGTACAGTATGAAATTTTGGGTTCTAAAGTTATGCTCTCTTATGCTCAGCACACTGTAAAAAAATATTGCAATCAGTTATAAAAGATAAAACATTTAAAACATACTTTTTAATGTTGAAACAACACATTATTTCTTCTAATGTTGAATTTAAGTTATGAAAATTTGGATTTGATTCTAGCTTTCATATTAAGTGGTTTTAAGTACTATGTACTTACATTGAAAAATAAGTACAACATTATTGTGGTCCTGTTGTATTGTAAAACACCTTTGCTGCTATTGGGGTATGATACGGGTAAGGTTAGGGTCAGGTGTGGTGGTATGGGTTACATATTTACAAATGTAATTACATAAATTAATTACAGCTGTAATTACATGCTGGTATTTTTAAAATATAAGTACAATGTAAAAACATGTATGTACACAATAAGTCCATTGTATAAAATTATTTAATAGTACATAGTACTTGAAAGCCACTTAATATAAAGTGGGACCTTGAATTTAGTTGAATTTAAGTTATGATAATTGAATTTAGTTGAATATAAGTTATGATCATTTTTTAAAAAACAATAAAAACTTTTACAGTGCAAGGTTGCCTTTACTTGATAAAATAACAACATAAATATTGTCAAATATTTTACAATTTACATAACTTTTCTAGTTTAATATAGTAAGTAAAGGCATTATGTAGTGTTTAAAGGCAAAGCTGAATTCTCAGCCTATTTTTGATGCTCAAGAAACATGTCATATATCATTATCAATATTATTATACAGTTTTTGTGGAAACCGTAATACAATTTTCTCAGGAATCTTTGATGAATCAGTTCAAAAGAACAGCATTTATTTGAAATAGAAATATTTTGTTACATTATAAATGTCTGTACTGTCACTTTCTGATCAATTGAATGCATCCTCGCTGAATAAAAGTAATTTCCTCTAGCCGAATTGAAGTCTTGACGCATCAAGGCTTGTGAGCTTTATTATAATAAATGAGTCCACCTTCAGTTACAATACTTTTGGAGATTTTGGTGAGAAGAATAGATTAGAAATACTTATTGTTGGTCTTGTGTCTATATATTTGTGCATATTGCCTTTATATTATGCTCATTTCAAGAGCTCTGCTGAAAATCTCTTTTGATTTCATCTTTTATCTATAAATAACCAAATGTTTATTATACTCTCTTGTTTCTCTGTCCATTCCTTTTCACTACCTCTTTCTCTACAATTTTCAACCTTCACGGAACCTCAGCTCACATGGTTGCTTTTGTTGCTAATTACTGAAGTAGTTTGATTTGAGGCCAATGCTGAATGAATTTCCTTGAGTGGAATTGTACTAATGCTAATCGTAGTTCTCAGTCCGGACTCTATCCATGACATTAGTTGAAGGATCTCTTGTGGTGGACTTTTTTTTTCCCTGAGCAGAACTACACTAGTAGGCACATACATGGCAATGAAGTTTATCTAATTTTATAGAGTAAGTGGGCTGTGATGCCTGTTGGTTTATGGCATAGTAACTTATGATGAACAAAGATTTTATAATAGAATGCTCTCAAAGCACATGCTATAGCACAAATATGCTCTTTTTGACCAAGCACTCACTCTTTTTGACCATGTTCTTGCTAATATTTACCATCAGTGAGCAGAGTTGATGGGGAAGTGCATTATAAAGATATTTCTTTAAAATTTGAAGTGCCCTGTATAGATTGCTGAAGTGCTTGTAAAGCTTCTTACAAGGTTTCCATCTGATTCCCTCACTGCCCGACACTGAGTAGGCAAAACACGACACACATTATGGCGGCTGGCCTCATATCATCAGTCAGCCTAATCTAATCACGGCTTTCATCCAGCTTGGCTCCACTGAGAAGAGCACCTCCATTTCTCAGTGTTGTGTTTTGGACACGGGGTATTTGCAGATTAATTATCAATGAGGTCTTACGAAAGATGATTGCAAATTCTTACGGCATTTCCCATTTTGGTTTGGCCTGGTTCAACTCGCATGTAAAATTGATTCAGTTTTAGAAAAGTGAAACATTTCGGGTGGTGTGGTTGCAGAGATATCCATTTGTTGTGAGCTTTTATTGCAAAATGATACTTTGAGAACTTATCTTGTGTTTATTTGATCATTTAAATGAGCCATTTAGAAACAAAACAATACCGCAATCAATGACATCCGTTCTCCTAAGAATTAACTGGCAAATTAAGTGTGTATTTCTTTAGAGTAAACGTTTGCAAGCCATTTACTTATTCTTGAGTGAAGATCATATTAAAGATTTTATTTAATGGGAAATTTTAGAAATCGTGGAAAGTGGCCTTAATGTGACATTCTTGGTGGTCTGCGAAAATATGTTTTTGTGGTAGAGCAAGTTACTACATTTCGATTAAAGATCAAAAAGACTTGTAATATATGCATAATCTTAATAAGACCAAGACTGTGTTCTAAGATATTAATATGGCTCAATTTTTCAATCATGGATCAATCATCTTGATCCTGGTTGCAGGTCTTTTATTTTTGCATAGTTCGCCCAAAAATTGAACTTTTACTCATCATTTCCTCATCCTCATGTTGTTCCACGTTATGACTTTCTTTCTTCTGTAGAACACAAATAGAGACATTTTGAAGAATAGTTATGTTAGTTCATAGTGACCATATCTTTGGTCCATACAACTCAGTCCCAAGTAGCCATTCAACAACTTTGTGCGAAGAACAGACTGGAAGAAAAAAATATATGTTCCATAGCAAAAAATAAAAAAACCTCAAATGGGTTCCGAATGACACCTGGGGAAGTAAATAATGACTGAATTGTCATTTTTGGGTGAACTATACCCGTAATGTTAAAACATGTACCCCTTAGTACTTTAGCTTTCTTTTCTCCTACCGGTTGTATAATCACAAGCAAATTTTTTTCTCACTCTGCTCCCTCCTCTCTCTCTCGCTCTCTCTCTTTACTGTGAAGTGTGTATATGATGTGGTTCTCTCTCTCTCCTGCAGATGGAGGTAGTGAGTACGTTCAAGAGAAGTGGTTGGTTTCAGGTACAGTGAGACGTAGATCCTCAGTGCTCAGCCAGCTCCATGACGTAACCAATATTTCTACCCCCACTCATGTAGTTCTCTCCACTGCCAATGCAAGCGCCGCTCCCGGGAGTGAGTTCCCTGCTTTCCCTACCTGTGTCAGACACACTTAAACACTCACAAAACATGATCTCTCACATACACACTCACACAAGCACCAGGCATTCCTCCTCACACACACAGCAGCACATGCAACACCCCACCGTGTGTGCCGTGGAAATTCTGTTCTGTATTTGAAACCTTCTCTGTAGTCGTCTCTCTGTGATTGAGTGGCTCTTTGCAAGATAGCCTGTGTGGCTTTGACTCGGTCGTCTGTGGCCGCCGTTTGTGTCTCCTTCCCGAATCCCTCCTCTCCTTCTCTCGAATGTATCTCTGTGCTGTCTTGCTGTGTCGGGCCTTTTCTCTTTGCTGTTGGGTTCCTCTTTGTTGTCTGAAGGTGTTGGTTTTGTTTCGGAATCCCCGTTTCTCGGATAAGCCGTTCTCTGTCTTCTCTCTGTCTAAAACTAAACCGATAATCTACAACAGAATGTGAAAAAAAAAAAATGGAAAGCTGAAGTGGTTGTTATTGTTGTTCAGAGCAAATAGTGAGTGATCAAATAGGACAAGACGATTGTCCCTCCCCAATCCCATGCTATTGGTTGATACGATATTATTTTAACTAGATCACAGAGACACATTTGCTGTGTCCAGAAATCTCCACTTAAAGCACTACTCCCTACCCCCTATGTTGGGGTTAGAGAGCAGAGCACTATATAGTGAGCTCACCAGCATAATAGAAGCCACTTTCGGACACTACTCGATCGTCTCTCAGCGCCGTTGATTACATCATCTGTCAGCTGGTGCCGAGCCGGCTCTGGGCTAAATGGATTTTAAAAAATAAATACATTACATTATATTGAGCTTATTTCTCCAAAATTTAAAAACTAAAAGTGATTTCTGGCTGTTTTTGTTATAATGCGCTACTCCACACATGATTATAACTTATTTTACGATCAGCGCAATGCATGATGGTATGTAGGGCTTAGGTTAGTGACCATCGGTTGTACACTACTTTCAAAATGAATTCTGGGATATATTGAGTGGACTATATAGGGTATAATAATCATCACTACACATTCGGACAGCAAAACAAAATGGCGAGCTCACTATATAGTCCACTATATAGTGAGTAATGGGAGATTTCGGACACAGCAATTGTTTGTATTTTTCTGACAAATTAACCTACACATGACTTATTTATAATTGTCTATAGATGATTCATGTCAATTAAGTAATTGCATAACTGCATTTAATACTTAAGGTAAATCATTTATTTTATAATGAAATCTCTGGAAATTGATTAATGCTCCGGTGTTGAACCTGTATTTAGTCCAAACATCCACAGAGAGAAAAACAGAAGTAGATGGCACTCATTTATTTTCCGAGAAGGCTTCTGTTGTACAACGTGGTTTGCTTAAAAGATGAGGTTTTACAGTAAGCAGAGGTAGTCAATGTGCTGCACTGCTATGGCTTTTGAGCCTACACAGGGGTAAACCTTCGAGTATAAGCCCTATAAGGTTCCTTTGCCTCTGACATTTCTTTCTGTCTCTCTTTCTCTCTCTCTCCCATTCTTTTTTTCCCTCTTTTACTTTTTTCCAGATGATGCATCTTGTATTTTTCATCATGAGACTGTGTGAAAGCATCCTCTAATGTGTCTACTGACTGCATCTCCCTTCCACAGATCCTCACAGTCTTTTTCTCTGTCCCATGATTCACATGGTTCATGGCTCAAATCTATTTTTACCTGTCTCCTGTTCTCTCCTCTGTAGTCATCTTCTAAACTCTTCTAAACTAACAAACAGTCTTTCATTTTCTATCAAAGTAGTACATTACCATATGTCTAGATATCATTCTTTAAAGGAATCAAAACAAGGGTTTAAAACAAGTTCAGCTCTATTGATAGCATCTGTGTCATACTGTATCCTAAAAATACATTTACTCATCCTCATGTCGTTACCAAACCTGTATGGCTTTCTTTCATGTGGAACACAAAATAATATGTTTTGAAGAATGTTCACACTGCTCTTCCATACCAGTGAGAGTGGATGGTGACCAACTGCTTCATTAAAATAGTAATTACAGTCCTTATATAGTCACCATTTACTTTTATTTAATGGAAAAAAAGGGGTTTGGGCGTGGACAACTTTGTGTTCAAAGGAAGAAATAAAATCAGTACAGGTTTGGAACGACAGGAGGGTGATTAAATGATGATGAAATTATAATTGAATTTATAGAACAATAACTCATTTTTAACTTGTTTTGAACCCCAAATACTTATTTAATAAACTAGTACTTTAACAAAGATTTTAAGAACTTATAGGTGTACAATATGTTTTCTTTTTCTGGAATTAGTCGACTAACTCATTCTTGATCAATACTATAATTTCCCCCCCCCCAGCTATTTCTCCATCTTTGTGGTATTTTTATTTTATTTCAGGCAAGAAATGTTAAAGTTACGACTACCATATCATTGCGGTTGACTTCTCTGTGTCGTGCTTCATGTGTATCTACATTTGGCATCACATTTGTTCACTCTCTGTGTGTGTGTGTACTGTGTTTATGTGGGTGACACCACTCTACTCACTTAGTCTTCTTTTCAGCTCTATACATCTCTTAATCCTTGTTCTCATGCTAATTTTCTTTGACTTTGACTGAGATTTGTGAACCAAACATTATTTTTTTCTTTGAAACATCATTCATGTTAGAAATAAAACTAGTTGATGTTAGTGTGTTATATCCTCTATGATGTATATGTTTATACATCATCAGTAAATATCTTAAAAAATGCTCTTCAGAGAAGAAAACTCAATCATTCATCAGCTCTCCATAAACATGCGTTCTCCTCCCCACTCCTCACAGCTGTTTCACCCACACACAGATGTTTGTTTAAAATTTTTTGACAGATCTATGGATCAAGTTTGTTTTCATTATAGATTTTGTAAGATGGGTTTACATTGTAACCCAGAGCTCCAGAAGAGGTGCAGTGCTGCCACTGATAGGTTCATGTTTATCTCACTCATTTGCTCAAGCATTTGCCTTGTATGGTAATGGTTTACTGCCTAAAACAGATGCTCACTATCAGTAAGAGAGTCAGTTTATCAAAGAGGGAAGATCCACGTGACGCTAATTTATTAAAGTTTTCCGAGCTTTGATTACTACCATCTGATAAAAATAATCATATTCATAGTCTCTCATTGTGTGAATTCTGCCATCAGATAATACAGAGCATTTTAAACAGTGCATAATAATGCATAAAGATCACTAGAGTTAAATTATTCAAGATGACAATATGCGAGATAATGCATTAGTCAAATTTGAAACAAATAATATAAATACAAAATACACATATTGATATAATTAAAAATAATTCATTGTTTGGAGGTTAGAAAAGTTGCATCGTAAAGTGTAGAAAAATTCAAGTTCAGTTTTGAGTTGAATTCCATTAATATAAAATACAATGATCTGTATTTCTTAAAGCTACACTGTGTAACTATTTTAGTTTATTCTTAGCTAAAACACTTAGTTCTTTCAAAAATATATGTGCTCATTCATGTATATTTACTTCTTTCAAGTAATAAAGTATTCTTGTGAGTGTATAATATCCCATTGAAAATACATACGGGTAAGGGGTTCTAATGTCTGCTGCCATGTTGCCCCTCCATCTTGAAAGTACATTAGCCAGAGAGGGACATACCCGTTAATTCAAGCTTTGCCTTTCGCGTTTACGTTTGAGTTAACACTCATGGACGAAGTCGAACTGGAAGTTAATCTTGGACTACATTGGCCACCGTAAGGAGTTAAAACGAAATCGGAATTGAGAGGAGAAGAAACTAATATTCACTGGATGATCATATACATTTTCACCACTAGATGGGGATAAAAATCACACAGTGTAGCTTTAATGGACTTTGAAAGCACTCTTAATAGCACTTTGCAGTCATGTCTAAATATAAATTATGTCAAATTGAATGCATCCGTTAGTACGTAATGATAATTTACTGATAATGATAATTCACACAAATTTTGTCCAGTTTCAATATTTACCAGTTATCAATAGTGAAAACAGGGCCATTTCCAGGTATTGCCCTTTAACATGTCACAATCTTTATGCATTAATCTCTCTGAATGTATCTTTACAAATTCAACATGAAGTCATCATTTCATCACTGCTTTGTTAACTACTTCCTCTCCTTTCCTGCATCTTATCACTTTGTCTGCTTCAAGTCTTTCTATGTAGCTCTATTTTCATTTCAGACATCTTTGGGAAATATTTGTTGGGTAAAAAGTTTTTTTTTTTAATGATAAAGTTTTTCCATCAAGCTTTTTTCTTTGAAGGACACCGTGGGGGAGACAGTGGATAGTAATCTGACACGCTAACATCCAGAGCAAAGAAAAAAAACTCAATCAGTTTTAAACAAACACACATTTCCCAAAAGTGGGCGATATACTTGGAACGTTTACCTGTATCTGTGCAAAAACAGAGAGAAAGAAACTCAAAGAACAAAAATGAAAACAAACAATTTCTCAATTCAGATTTGCAAGATTCTTTCTCAACAAACAGGCTCTTTGGAAAAACAGATAAGCACTAAACCAAATGCTTGACCGTCCCTTCCTGTTTGTTTGTTTGTTTTGTCTCTTGTAAATTTTTACTTGGTCATTTTAGCTTCTTTTCCTTTGCTGGATTATTGTTGAAATGGGGGTTGGGATGGGCTGCACCAGCCTGTGGCCACAGCAAAGGATTGCACTATACAAATCTCCGTCCTTCTGAATATATATATAGATACACACACGAGAGATATGTGTGTATATGTGCTCCAGCTGCTTTTGATTTACTCTTACAGCATGAGCCTGACTGCTTACCATCATGCATTCAAGTTTTTGAGTTTGACCTCGACTTTCATTTGTTTCTGTTCCTGTAACACGACAACGAGACAGCTGCACTGGAATGAGCATTTTGCTTTCTGATTGGTTCCTGTCCTCCTCCTTTTCTCTGCATACAGTATAGACTGAGGCAGATCTCATCAACACTCTTCAGCTACTCTTCTCTGTGTCTGTCATCTGCACTCAACTGCTCTGCTGCATGCCAAAAGATGCTCGCACTCTCAATCTCACTCACTGAATGTGCTTTTCCACACCTCCTAACCATCCACTACTGAATGTATCATCTGAACACTAATCCAGAATAGTAGCTCTTACCGAGATAGCAAGCAAAATTCAATTTCAGGCCTATGACACTGTACAAAGGTGTGATCCATTTGTGCTGATAAGGTGACTTTTGCAGAAACCAGAGATGCTGCAACCTTGTTTATTGTGCCTGCTCTGTTCTTGTCAGTGTGATAGTGCTTGTTAAGGTCTTCTGTCGCACCAGTTGGTGTCATGTAATCAATGGCTCAGTGCCAGGAAGTGACTAGAATCAGAGAAGTCATCATCATCCATCTAGACGATGTCTCTTGAAATTTTATGACTTATCCTCTGGCAGTCAATGTAATCTGAACCTGTGAAGCAATTTATCATATGCGTAATATCTGTAGATCACGTGTGTGGGTGTTTCTTCAACTGTGGGCACTTTTATGTAGCATGAGGTGATTTTTTTTTAAATTAAAAACCAAAATCAATAGGAATTTTGAGAGACCTTTTCTGTGACCTCACACATATAACATAAACAAGGAGTGGAATAATCATAGTACATTTCAATATTTTTTGTGTCAACATTTATTTTAGATTTTTATACATCTACCAATTAGCAATTTTTTTTAACACTAATAATTGCAAAGAGACAATGTGATCAGTAATATTATTATTGTACAATTTTTCTAATTTCTTGTTGTGCAAATAAGCTTTAAAAACTTTTTTCCTCGGAATGTAATGGTAACACGTATAAGGTTCATTATTTAACATTAGTTAGCATGAACTAATAATGAACAGCACTTATATGGGATTTAATTCATCTTTGTAAATGTTCAGTTTCAATATTTACTAATACTTATTAGAATCTTGTTAACATTAGTTAATTCACTGTGAACTAGCGTGAACAAAGAATGAACAGCTTTATTTTATTAACTAACATCAACGAAGATTAACAAATACAGTAACAAATGTATTGCTCATGGTTAGTTCATGTTAGTTAATACATCAACTAATGGAACTTATTGTAAAGTGTTACCAATGTAATTTAAAACAAAAGATAATTCAAGATGTGGTGGAAATATTAATGCCTTTCAAAGAGAAAAAGAAAAATAATGTATAGATTTATGGATGTTTTAAGGGAATTTATTTCCTAAAAATGTTCATGATTGAAGAAACACCCATATGTTTTATATATCATATTATTATTATAATATGTAAATCAGTGCCAGTATAATTCTGATCAGGAAGACAGATAAATCCATATAGGATTGCAGATCATTCGATATTTAATATATTTCAGCTACAATATATCTTAACAGCTTGTGACCTATTTTCACTCATTGGCATTGATATCATTGGCTGATGGCCTCATTACAGCATATTGTCTCCATGGCTTCTGTCATCGACATCATGATCACATTACTAAAGTTGCATTGCCTCATTGTTACCACACCCATGAATGCTGCTAGTACCAATGAGGAGGAAGTCAAAGAGGACTGCATAGTGCATCACTGTGTGTGTCCTACCTCATGCATCTGTCTCAGTCATCACATCCCTTTTGCTTTGTGGCAGATCCTTATGCATTGTTTCTTTTATTGGCTGTGTCTCTATGTGTGAATCAAGACATCCTCCTTTCTGTCTTTCTTTCATCATCACTGCTTACGTTTTCAATACTACTAGGTCAATATACACATGTTTTGAATTGAATCTGTTTGGTACTTTGTGCTTTCCATTCATCTTTTGTTAGTTTGAGGCCTGGTCTGTTTTCTGTTTTTGAGTTTATGAGAGATGTCCATCACCTTTATTTTTGAGTGGATAACTGTGAACTGACAGCTTGGGTTAATTTACTGTGATTTGGTTTTATTTTTTGTCATCTCTCTTTCTTTTGAGAAACTCTTAAGATCTGGTTGCGCAGCTTGAGTATAAAGCCTTAGTTTTTAGGCATTAGAATCTAAATGAAATGTGCATTGTGTAATTTCTGCAGTATAAATGCAGAAAACAGAATTGCAATCTGTTTGTTTGAGTGGTGTATCATTGGCTCAACCTATCACATGAGATGTGGTCAGGGACTGTAGCTTTTTTTGTTATCGTTGATGAATGAATTCAATGGGTTTAGCATTTTGTTTCATGTGCAAGGGCAACGATAATTAAATCCTGACCTAATACAGAAATATCATACAATCGAGAATGCAAATATTCAGACCAGGCCAGCACAGAATAGCATGATTGTAAGTATGGTATTGTTTTCATTTAACAATTCAATAATTAAGAATTTAAAATGAAGAAACCTACATTTTAGACCAAATTCAAGCAGGATTAGATGGCAACACTGGCCTAGCTTGTTCTTTCATGGTCAAAAAAGAAATGGAGGAGATTGAACAACAAAAAACTACTTAAGACAATAGACACCTGCACTGATGAGCGCTTTGTGAGGGGAATTTATAGATACTAGTTTAAACAAAGACATTTTTATTGTTAATAACTTTTGGAGAGAATTAATGCAGACACAAACGAGGAGGAAAACCTCTAGTGTGGATGTGCCGAGCACCTGTCTTTGTGCACACTATCAAATGAAGTATACTTTGAAAGGCATTTGCATCAAAACTGAAGTGTATTGTGGGCTTAAGCATTTGCGTAAAAACCAAGCTCATTACTCATCCCAAAGACGTCTTCTAACTGACGCTTTTGACCACTACGTCAACATCTGACGTTAAAGGGTACCCTTATCCAACGCATTACCTTTAGAGTAAGTTAGATGACGCGGGTAGGTTTAGGTCTGGGGTAGGGTTGGAATCAGATCGCGTCATCTAACCGACGTTAAAGGGTACCCTAAAAAGTTGGATGTTGATGTATGGTCAAGAACGTTAGATTACGTCTTGGGATGAGAGCGGGCTCTAGAAACCGCAGTATATGTTGGACTTTAATGTTCAAGTTAAAACTGAAGAAGACTTAGTGGCTTGAAACACTGTCACAGTCTTGTCTGGTATATGCACTAGTCTTAGTCAGACTTTTAGACTGACGGCAGAAGGTCTGGACAGCTTTCATTGGCAAGGGACCGCCCAAGAGGTCGCCTGACTGACATGCAAAGTAACCAATGACAGTTTGTTTTGTTCAGCATCATGTTTAGGGGATTTAAAATGTAAAGTCAATGTGTCAGCAGTAGGGGGCATATACAGAGAGAGAGAGAGTGAGCAAGAGGAAGATTTGAAGAAATACTGTAGAAAGAGAGATGGCTGAGAGACATTACAAAAGAGAAAAGGTCAGAGGAATATCACTGGAAAAAGAAGAGTTATGATCAGGCAAGGGCTTTAGGACCCATGTTTCCAGCGCTGGAGAGACCTAAGCAGGAATACCTGAAAACGGACACCAATGTTGCGTTGTTTCTGCTCCATACGTGAGTAACATTGGTTTTGCTATGTTTCACAGAACCAAGATGCTGTTGTTGTAATATTAGCTATAGTAACAGGACATTTTTTTGTGTCATTGTTTGTCTGGAACTGGTGTGTGGTGCTGGCGACTAACATTGAACTCTTGCTTGTTTTGTTCTTGTCGTTTGTTTGTCATCTATGCGTTATTTTTCACAAAGCAATATTTTGCTCTTGCATTGCGTGTTTGTGCATTTTGGTTGTGGAGCAATGAAGGATCAAATATCAACAGTGTTTCTCAAAAGTAGCTAACTGCACCTTTAAAACGCCACATACGCGTTTTTCCGGAAATCCTGTAGAATTCGACCAATCAGATGAATTCGACCACTGTGTCATATTTTGTGCCATATCTATCAGACGTTCAGCCAATGGTTATTCACAAACATGGACACCAATGTGATACAAACAGTGAAAGTCCCAGTGATGTCCCAATTATTTGCAATTCTGTTTGTTCCCACTAGAAATTGCACATTGCACCTATAAGTACTAAAATAAAATCGCTAACACTTTACAATAAGGTTCATTAGTTACTACATTAGTTAACATTAACAAAGAATGAACAATACTTCTTCAGCATTTGTTAATCTTTGGTAATATTAATTTCCACATTTACTAATACTTTATTAAAATCTTGTTAACATTAGTTAATGCACTGTGAACTAACATGAACAAACAATGAACAGCTAGATTTGTCATTAACTAACGTTAACAAAGAATAACAAATACAGTAACAAATGGTTAGTTCATGTTAGTTAATGCATGAACTAAATGTTTAATAAATGAACCTTATTGTAAAGTGTTACCATAAAATCATTACTGTAGTTACCTAAAACAAATGCCTCGGAAACATAAAACTTTTTGCAGCAACCTGATCTTGAGCTGTCTGTGCATTGTAAGGCATGTTCAGAACAGGTTCTACAGTGTTTCAGGTCTTTTCTATCACACATGTACTGAGAGATATCTTTGCTCCCACCCTTCCTCTGTCTCAACCCTCTCTCTATCTTCACTTCTCCCAATCTGTTGTCTCTTCTCTCTGCACCTCGTCCCCTCTGTTCCCGTGCAGATGCGGGTGGTGAAAGCGTTCCGTAGCTCCCATTACGACGGAATAGAGAAACCCGCGTGCCAGGAATTCCATCCACAACTTCATGGCGCACCCGAGTTTCTCATCAATGACTACATCCACAACATCCCGCTGATCGACGACACAGACATTGACGATGATCGGAGTGGTCGAGGCACAACCACCAATTGCATCCGGCCTTCGAAAGCCCCCTCCTCCTCCGGTCCAGCCTCCGCAGCGTTCCCATCCGCCGCCCCGTCCCTACCGCCAGTACAGCCTCCCCACCACACCTAACCGCAACAACAACGCCATTGAGAGCAGCATCTACCACCTGAACCTCCCCACAGGCCCTGATGGGCACTGTACACCCCTCTCTCGACAGCTGTACCCCCTCCTCGCTCTGGAGACCTCTCTATAACTGACCACTCTCCAGACCCTAAAAACTCTGAGGATGCAGACTTGTGCAGGTCATGCTGGTTGGGGAAGCTCCTACGTACACTTTATAGGTGGTTGACCTCCAACACTAAGACAGGGTCATCCCATTTCAACCATCCGCCCACTACCACCATCCACCGAAAGCACTATCACTCCTCATGTCTCAACAACAGCCCCACAGACAACTCTCCTCTCACCGTGTAGAGAGGAGCCATGTCTGCTGCGTATCTGTGGTTCCTTTGGAAGGACCTAAGAAGGTGAGGAATCCAGACCGATGGATTTTAAGTGGTTCTTTAGTGCTGGTGACTATTGACTTCTTGGAATGCAAAGGAATATGTTCCCTACGGGGTGGAGTAGGGGTCCATTCACTTTACTTTTTATCGGTGTTACTAAACTCAATATTATTATTATTATTATTATCATGTTTGACTTCTTACAATCGCCACCGTCATCATGAGTGCTCGGATTATCATTGCGATATCACAGAATATGACTTTTATTACTCTGGATAAGCTTTAAAACATTTTATTTATTTATTTATTCATTTATTTATTGTGATCACCAACATTTATTTTTCATTTTTCACTTTGTCTATTTCTCTCTCTCTATGTGTCTGTGTGTGTGTTGTGTCTGTCCTATAAGCATAAAAAAACAAGAAAAAAGAAGTACTAACAAAGCAAAGAAAATATTAATTTGAAGCTTAGACTAATTCATCTATAATGCGTCTGCTGATGACAAAAAGAAAACGAATATATTGCCGCACCATTTTTCAGCGATCATTGTTTTACAGCATTTTATGTTAAAAAAATGTGTAGCTTTACTCTTAAGTGAGAGTAAGCTTCTTTTTCATCATGCTCTTGATATTTTAAACATTTACACAATATGTTCATGTTTAAAATATGCTACAGGGTAGAGGATTTGGGCAATCCCATCACAGTGATATAATGGACGTGGGTGGGATTTTGGTGGTTTTCCATCTCAGCAATGGCAATCAACCATGACAAAATGGCCTTGTTAATATGTCTTAACTTAGTAGCTGAGATTTAAGGATTTCAGTGGGTTTGCCCAGACTCAACATTTAATGGTGTCTTCTATTTTTATTGATTCTTTTCACATTTAAAGCCATTAAAATCCATGTTGTGCAGTTGACACCAACAAATGCATCAACCCTTTAAACATGTTCAAAAGTTAAATGAGTTCAGTACATGCGTACCTGCTGGCCCTTTAAATACATCCGCACTCACACTTGCTTTCCTCATTTGTGTGAAATATTTATCAGATTGTGTATATATCTGCAGACTGTGGTCACCAGGGTAGGGGAATCCATCTTATACTGCCACAACATAGTTTAAAAAAGTATCGAAGATACTAAAACAATGGACAATCCGTGAGGGTATCATTACTTTTGCACAATATTGAGGTTCACTGAGCAAACGTTCAGTAGACTTTGATAAACATACCATCCTGCTATTGGTGCATATGTTAGCATTTCAGAACAACATCTTTGCACAGAACAATAATCCCTATTATACACATTAATGCATTCATGATTCTTCACGTCAGATGATCGAATGTTTGATTCAGTTGTACCATCCGGGGTTACCTCCTTTTGCACCCCATTATTGTCTGGAATGGTACAGTTACAACATAATACAATCATTTTGGGGAATGAGACCGGCACTTATGCAACAGACTGCCCTGCCCACAGCTCTGTGAAATACGCTTCATGACATGTACATATGGATCTCTAAAAAAAACCTTTATCTGTATAGAATACTTTTCTAGATTGTCCAGTTGAGAGAAACTGGCGAATATCGAAAGCAGACTGTGCAAGCATGAGCGTCACTAAGATCATGTCATTGCATTGGTCGATTGTGTCTTTGCAAAGCATGTTGATATCGCTCGCTCTTCACCGTCATTGTTTGACTTCACTTTCGTCTGTTCGATGCTTCACTGTGGCTCTTAAGTGGTTGGTGGACACACGTTGCTCTTCTCAGCGCAACTGTGCTGTCATTAATGTGCTATTGTCCATGCTGATGTTCTCCTCCTGATACTCTGCCCTGTTTGTGGTGTAGAGCCTGGAGGTGGAGCAGTGTCACACTGCCAATCTGACTACTTATTAAATGCCAACAGACACGCTGCTTAAAATGGGTCGAATAGAAGAACTTTTTGTTGTTGGATCTTTAAATGGAAACCCATTTTTATAGGAATATTCTGGGTTCAGTCCATTCAAGGCACTTACAATGGAAGAGAATAGGGCCAATCAGTAAACATTAAAATACTCGTATTACACACGTCAACATGAATTGAAATGTGAAGGGGAAAACACTTCTTTGAAAGAAGAAGTAATGCAAGTGCAGTTTTTTATAAGCACTGCATTTCTGCTTTTAAATACTCCAGAAATTGGCCTCATTCAGTTTCATTGTAAGTGTCTCGCCTTGACCTTAATTGTTGCTTCTTGTATAATTTATTATTAATAATTATAAAATAAGTGTTCTCTTTAAAAAGAAAAGTAATAATCAACATTATGCCACAAATGCTTAACTTGTATTGAACCCGGAATATGCCTTCAAGCAAAACTGTGTTATATCTGCATGAATGTGTCCGACCTTTTGCTGAGTTCGATTGGCTCAGACAGTTTCAGTGGAGTCTCATAGTTTCGAGAGCGCTGGCAGGTCTCACAGATCGAACCCATTTCAAGGTCCAGACACAATCAGCAGGCCAAAGTGGTGGTCAGGGAGGACAGGTCAGTGAACCTGCTAAACCATTATAAAGAAATATTTCCTAACCTTATCTTATCCTCAGCAAAGCTTAACTACCGAAATAGGCCTCAAGCTATGCTCGTGTCTGAATAATTTTTAAATTTAAATGTATCTAAGACGTATACCCCTATCATTGAACTCTCCAGACAGTGATGATATATATTACAGTGGCATATGTATGGTATCCCTCCTCTCCACCACAACAGACAGACACTTTATCGAAACTCCTGATAGTGACAAATATATATACGCATATATGTATATATAAATATATACATATGTATATTAAAAAAAGAAAACAGATAATCCAAAAAATCCATCGTCTGCCTTCATTTTGTTCCATTCTGTTGTAGAAAAATCACACAAGGTAAGGTGAAAAAAAGTAATGTGAAAAAGAGTAAATAATATACTATATTTAATATAAAACTTATAAATTATTGTACAACTGCAGCATCACTGTACATTTTTGCCAAATGTGCATCTTTTGTTTACGATTTAAGCACATTTTGTGTTTTACTCTATTGTCTCTTCCTCTTTCTTTCTCCTTATGCTTTTTTTAAAGAATTAAAATTGAACAGCTTGTACATTATTATGATTATAATGACTATTATTATTATTATTGTTTTTTTCCATCAGTGAACTTTTAGCTGATGGAAAAAACAGTTGCACATTCTCCTGAACATACACTTACTGCTCTACAATGGAAAAAAAGACAAAAAAGAGAAAAATATTAAACTATTAAATATATTAATAATTACCTGCCTGTTATTTAAGAGAAAAAAGTATCTATCTATGATGAAAGAACACAGCTGTATACTGTAGACTAAACTGTATGGAAATCTAAGAATTTAATGGGAAGATAAGTCAACACTTTTTGTCTGTATAAAAAATCAAATCAAAGTATTCTACAATAATAACTTTGACCAGTGTCTGTAGTTGTGTTTCATTGTGTGCCTGTGATTATTTCTTCGGCCGGATGACATTGTACAAGACTGCCAGATCACCTGTTCCCTTAAAGAAAGTCTTTATTGAAAAGATATATCATTTTGACATGAATAGACAACGATGGGCAACAACATCTCCAACACTTTTTTCATTAAGTAATATGATCAAACTTCATATTCTGAGCATAGCTCTTGTATGGGAACATTGATTACAGCACTGATTTTGAAGAACTAGGCTACTGTTGTCTCCAGTCTCACTTGTGTCAAAAAGTCTGATTCTCATTGCATGTAATTCTGGCCAGGAACTGCCCACTTAGACAGTAAGACTTGCATGTAAATCTGACTAACTTTTTTATGTGCTGTTTAGAGACAAGATTATCTGAAATAGATGATACCAATGGGAGACCAAGTGTAAAGTAATTGTCTTGCTATCCTTGACGCTCTGCTTAATTAATAAAGAATATGTAATATTTACGACTGTATTTAATGACATAGAAATAGAGGTGGAATTGGGACAAGGTAGGCTAAATAGGCGTTTATATCAATGAGGTCATAATACCTGAGGGGAAAAGATCAGATTAATTTGGCCAAATTACAGTAAAACACGGAATCTGAGTGAACGTTTCATATGGGCTTTAACAACATTTGAAGAGGAGTGTGACTTTGAGACCATAGTTCTGAAGTAAGCACGTGAACCCGCTGAACGACTCTTTTTAGTGATTCAAAAGATTCGATTTATTGGTGACTCACATGTGAATCACGCCTTTGTTTACTGCCAACGTTTACAACACAGAACATATTGAGAAGTGCCAAAACGCGGAATCCGTTCAGTGTAGAAATCATTCATTTAATTTTTTTTTTTTTTTGCATTATTACTTTGTTAGCTTCTCGAATGTTCTTTAAATAATCATACTACGCGAAACTCTTGAAAGTTGAGCATCCTGATGGAGGAGAACCGAGCTCTCAGTGAATCAGGAAAGGTGGAGGTAGAGTTTTTCTTGATATATTTTTTAAACAAACTGAAATTGTTTAATTAACAAAAAATCTAGTTACTTAAATAAAAATGTTTGTTTGTTTTTTTATTCTGTTTTATCCGTTTTATTTACAGGTTTATCAATTAGCAAAATATTATAATGAACATCTATTACAGTGCATTTTACATGTGAAAGGGGGATAAAACAAGTTCTGTTTTGAAACACTAGCAATAGAGAGGGAGTAATCATAGACTATAATGGCTGCTAACAGAACCTGCTCATGGGTTTGAAAGAACTGTGGAGCACACCCTTCAATGCCACCCTAAACTGCTATGCTGACATACCTGCATTAATCATTCCCACCCTTTGAATTTAACCCACATAGAGTTCTTATCGTTAAAATAGGCTATATCTCGACTGCAAGCTACACAAACATTTAAAATCCTCCTGAGACCCAGAATTTTTACATTTTATTTAGTATTTTTTTGTCATTAGCTTAGGATACATTGTTTAGAGAGCAAAGATTGTTTGACTAGAAACTCCAAAAAAGGCCTTTCAATAAGAGTGCTAAATTTGATCACTACATTATTGTCCTTCATTTTAAAGACCAAGGAGAAGTTGTCATAGTGAAATCTACAAACAGGTATCTCTGAAAAGCTCTGAATGTGCCCCAAACTGTGATGTATTGTGTCAGGGAAATTCACTAAAATATAATGTAATGACAAAAGTCTATTCCTAGGTCCCAGGAGGTCATATTTTCAACTTCTGTTTGGGTCTAAATTTCTGTTAATTAACTGAAAAAACATGTAATTTATGGGCAGATAATTAGAGATCTTAAAAATGATAGTGTGATATTAAATAAATATGTTTTCTTATGTATGCCTGTTACTGGAAATGTGAAATGTCAGACATTATATAATAGCCTCTATGCACGAACCCTGATGACGTATGTCCAAATGAATCTCAGTCAGCGTCTCCACTTCCGGAAGCGCGTTCTGCAGGCAAAGTGTATAGCGGCAAAACTTGAATAAAATCCGTTTTCTCAGAAACTGAGACAACGATTTTAGAAACGCTGATTCGCTAGTCGAATTACATACGATATGAGAGAATACTACTAACCCTTAAAGTTGTTGATGTAGCTCAAAATATATAATTTAAATAACTTCTCTTTTTCACTCTTGTGTGACAGCTAACTGCCTCACAGTGTTGTTAACATCATTCACGTTAACCGCAGGATGTTTTTATAAACAGCAAGTGTAATTTGACACTATCTCCACCTAACGCAAAACCGGCTTCTGACCATAGACTGACGCAGCACTGGATGTAAGTGGGCGTGCTGAGACAAACTCGGACGCGATCGTGCATAGAGGCTATTGTCACGGGCGTGTAGTGGTGGAGTTCAGGCAGAAGAAGGACGGAAGAGGCATAAGCTCGAATTCAATACTTTTACTTAAACTTTACACATCCAAAAGGAAACAGGAACAGGCTGGGAACACTCCAAAACACAAGTTAACATAAGCAACGACCGACAAACACTGAGGGAAAACACAGGGCTTAAATGAACAGGGACTGATGGGATAATTAACTGAACACAGGTGACGGGAATGAATAATCAGACAGAGCGGGAAAACCAAACAGGACTGAACCAAAGACACCATGACTGGGGAACCAAGGAGGCAAACTGGGACATTACTCCCCCTCCCGGAAGGCGTGGCCTCACGCCGTAGAGCAGAGGGAGGGGGACGATCTGGGAGCTGTGGGACCCTCGGGCGTGCCAGGCCGGAGCTGTGGGACCCTCGGGCGTCCAGGCCGGAGCTGTGGGACCCTCGGGCGTCCAGGCCGGAGCTGTGGGACCCTCGGGCGTCCAGGCCGGAGCTGTGGGACCCTCGGGCGTCCAGGCCGGAGCTGTGGGACCCTCGGGCGTCCAGGCCGGAGCTGTGGGACCCTCGGGCGTCCAGGCCGGAGCTGTGGGACCCTCGGGGCGTCCAGGCCGGAGCTGTGGGACCCTCGGGCGTCCAGGCCGGAGCTGTGGGACCCTCGGGCGTCCAGGCCGGAGCTGTGGGACCCTCGAGCGTCCCAGGCCGGAGCTGTGGGACCCTCGGGCGTCCAGGCCGGAGCTGTGGGACCCTCGGGCGTCCAGGCCGGAGCTGTGGGACCCTCGGGCGTCCAGGCCGGAGCTGTGGGACCCTCGGGCGTCCAGGCCGGAGCTGTGGGACCCTCGGGCGTCCCAGGCCGGAGCTGTGGGACCCTCGGGCGTCCAGGCCGGAGCTGTGGGACCCTCGGCGTCCAGGCCGGAGCTGTGGGACCCTCGGGCGTCCAGGCCGGAGCTGTGGGACCCTCGGGCGTCCAGGCCGGAGCTGTGGGACCCTCGAGGCGTCCAGGCCGGAGCTGTGGGACCCTCGGGCGTCCAGGCGGAGCAGACTGAGGACGAGACCAGGGCGGAGCAGACTGAGGGTGAGACCAGGGCGGAGCAGACTGAGGGTGAGACCAGGGCGGAGCTGATGGAGGGAGGACCCCTGGTGGAGCCGATGTAACGTGGGCTGACGACACCAGGGGGCCGACTGACAGGGGCGGAGCAGAGGGAGAGGAGACCGGGGTGAAGCCGTGGGACCGACGAGACCGGGTGATGCAGAGGGGCTGGGAGAACGTAGAGGAACCGCAAGCTCCGAGAGGTGGACATCGAAGGACACGGTGACGACAGAGGGAGTGAGGGCTGACGGGACACTGAAGGGAATGAGGCAACCAACAGAACCGGGGAGGGTGAAATGAAGGAGGAACTTGTGGACTGAGGGGCCATGGTGGAGCTGATGGAGGTAGGAGCCAAGGGGAATCTGGAGTGAAGACGGACTGAGGAAGCACCCAGGGCGGAGGAGGTGGAAGGCGGAGACTGGGGATCCGTAGACCATGCTGGTTTCGGGGGGCAGGAAGGTAGGAGAGTAGACAGAGGACAGATGAGGAGGAGGCTGGGGCGGGCTGGCCGGTCTCTGGGGCGGGCTGGCCGGTCTCTGGGCGGGCTGGCCGGTCTCTGGGGCGGGCTGGCCGGTCTCTGGGGGCGGGCTGGCCGGTCTCTGGGCGGGCTGGCCGGTCTCTGGGGGCGGGCTGGCCGGTCTCTGGGGCGGGCTGGCCGGTCTCTGGGGCGGGCTGGCCGGTCTCTGGGGCGGGCTGGCCGGTCTCTGGGGCGGGCTGGCCGGTCTCTGGGGGCGGGCTGGCCGGTCTCTGGGCGGGCTGGCCGGTCTGGCGGGCTGGCCGTCTCTGGGGCGGGCTGGCCGGTCTCTGGGGCGGGCTGGCCGGTCTCTGGGCGGGCGGCTGGCCGGTCTCTGGGGGCGGGCTGCAGCCGTCTCTGGGGCGGGCTGGCCGGTCTCTGGGGCGGGCTGGCCGGTCTCTGGGGCGGGCTGGCCGGTCTCTGGGGGCGGGCTGGCCGGTCTCTGGGGCGGGCTGGCCGGTCTCTGGGGCGGGCTGGCCGGTCTCTGGGGCGGGCTGGCCGTCTCTGGGCGGGCTGGCCGTCTCTGGGGCGGGCTGGCCGTCTCTGGGGGCGGGGCTGGCCGGTCTCTGGGCGGGCTGGCCGTCTCTGGCGGGGCTGCCGTCTCTGGGGCGGGGCTGGCCGTCTCTGACGGGCGGGCTGGCCGTCTCTGGGGGCGGGCTGGCCGGTCTCTGGGCGGGCTGGCCGGTCTCTGGGGGCGGGCTGGCCGTCTCTGGGGCGGGCTGGCCGGTCTCTGGGGCGGGCTGGCCGTCTCTGGGGCGGGCTGGCCGGTCTCTGGGGGCGGGCTGGCCGGTCTCTGGGGCGGGCTGGCCGGTCTCTGGGGCGGCTGGCCGGTCTCTGGGGCGGGCTGGCCGTCTCTGGGCGGGCTGGCCGGTCTCTGGGGCGGGCTGGCCGGTCTCTGGGGCGGGCTGGCCGGTCTCTGGGGCGGGCTGGCCGGTCTCTGGGGCGGGCTGGCCGGTCTCTGGGGCGGGCTGGCCGGTCTCTGGGGCGGGCTGGCCGGTCTCTGGGGCGGGCTGGCCGTCTCTGGGGCGGGCTGGCCGGTCTCTGGGGGCGGGCTGGCCGGTCTCTGGGGCGGGCTGGCCGGTCTCTGGGGGCGGGCTGGCCGGTCTCTGGGGCGGGCTGGCCGGTCTCTGGGGCGGCTGGCCGGTCTCTGGGGCGGGCTGGCCGGTCTCTGGGGCGGGCTGGCCGGTCTCTGGGGCGGGCTGGCCGGTCTCTGGGGCGGGCTGGCCGGTCTCTGGGGCGGGCTGGCCGGTCTCTGGGGCGGGCTGGCCGATCTCTGGGGCGGCTGGCCGTCTCTGGGGCGGGCTGGCCGGTCTCTGGGGGCGGGCTGGCCGGTCTCTGGGGCGGCGGCTGGCGCGGCTCTCTCTGGGGCGGGCTGGCGCCGGTCTCTGGGGCGGGCTGGCCGGTCTCTGGGCGGGCGGGCTGGCCGGTCTCTGGGGGCGGGCTGGCCGGTCTCTGGGGCGGGCTGGCCGGTCTCTGGGGGCGGGCTGGCCGGTCTCTGGGGCGGGCTGGCCGTCTCTGGGGGCGGGCTGGCCGTCTCTGGGGCGGGCTGGCCGGTCTCTGGGGGCGGGCTGGCCGGTCTCTGGGGCGGGCTGGCCGGTCTCTGGGGCGGGCTGGCCGGTCTCTGGGCGGGCTGGCCGTCTCTGGGGCGGGCTGGCCGGTCTCTGGGGCGGGCTGGCCGGTCTCTGGGCGGCTGGCCGGTCTCTGGGGCGGGCTGGCCGTCTCTGGGGGCGGGCTGGCCGGTCTCTGGGCGGGCTGGCCGGTCTCTGGGGCGGGCTGGCCGTGCTCTGGGGGCGGGCTGGCCGGCTCTGGGGCGGGCTGGCCGGCTCTGGGCTGGCCGGGAGATCCGCAGGACACCAGCACCCACTCCACATAAGCTGCGAAGCTCCACCGGGGACCCTTCCCAGACAACAGCTCTCTGGTGGCGGTGTTGAGGCCAGCATAGAGGAAGCTGCAGAGGCTGTCATCCGGGAAGGTTGTGGCGGGAACGAGGCGGAGGAAATCTGCCAGATGATCCTCCAAGGGGCGATTTTCCTGCTCTAAACAAAGCAGTTGGACCCCTACAAAAGGGTCCATCTTGAATTTGGTTGGTCGGTTCGTTCTGTCACGGGCGTGTAGTGGTGGAGTTCAGGCAGAAGAATGACGGAAGAGGCATAAGCTCGAATTCAATACTTTTACTTAAACTTTACACATCCAAAGGGAACCAGGAACAGGCTGGGAACACTCCAAAACACAAGTTAACATCAGCAACAACCGACAAACACTGAGGGAAAACACAGGGCTTAAATGAACAGGGACTGATGGGATAATTAACTGAACACAGGTGACGGGAATGAATAATCAGATAGAGCGGGAAAACCAAACAGGACTGAACCAAAAGACACAATGACGGGGGAACCAAGGAGGCAAACTGTGACAATAATGCTATTGACCATAGTAGCCTACTCCTTTTCAAACCTTTATTAATTAAGTATGATTTGAGAAATATATTCAATACACATTAGTCATCTGTTTTACTCATTACTAGTAATCATTTAATGGCCTTACAAATCTCAGGGCATTATTTAGCTTTTGATTGCTGATTTCTGACATAGGCTACAATTGACATAGGCTTTTTCAATTTTTATAGTATTAACCTGTAGCCTTCTTTATAAAACACTTTGTTGAATGGGGTTATTTGAGACATGTAAAATCATTTGGAGGGGATATAGAATAGAATATGTGTAATGTAAACAGTGTCCACTCCCTGTCAGGCTCATGCCGCAGGGAACGGCAGTCTCTTCAACATGAATCATTATGCTACTAAGAAGAGTGCAGCGCAGAGCATGTTGGATGTGGCTCTTGTGATGGCGAACTCCTCTCAGCTGAAGACAGTTCTGCATTCAGGACCTCAGCACCGCTTCTACATTCCTCTTATTGCTCTGATCTCAATGTCCATCTCACTGCAGGTCATTGTTGGCCTCCTACTCGTCTTCATTGGTTAGTTTACACTCGTGTCTGTTTGAAAGCATTCTGATCTCCTCCCACTGACACAACACTGATGTGTTTTCTCTTGTTTCCCTCAGTGAAGTATGACCTGAATGATGTTAAGAAACAGCCGAGGCTGAACACAATGAATGATGCAGCAACTATTTTTGTCTTCTTTACTGTTCTTATCAACATCTTCATCACAGCATTGGGATTTGAGTCTGGAGGGTGAGCAGAGTAACAGCAAAGTCTCAGTAAATACTGTAAATTTATTTTCATTCTGCCCATGATTTACTTTACAGTTCAGTTAACTGAGGAAATGCCAGAATAAGACATATGGACATATTCTTTATTCTCACATCAAAATGACGCTCAGATTCTACTAACTTTACATCTCACCCCATTGTTTCAGGGGCAGCGTGATATTTGAGACTGCACTTGCCCAGACCAGATCCTTAAACATCAGTGATGATGTATAATTATATAATCACTGCTCATTTGTGATTGCATTTATGCTCAACCTGCCCTCCTTTCATCATCATGCATTTTATAAAATAAGATTACAGGATTACAGGACACTGTCTACTCCATATCAAATGAGCAAAAAACATCATGAATTTTGAATGTTTAGGCAGCACATTTTAACTGAGAGGTCGGTTTATGTGAAAGAAAGCAGATATTAAGGATAACTTTTTATGTGAACTAACAAAATAGGTTTTAAGCAATGTTCTCTTTTTTGTTTTGTTTTTTAAGATCTTTCAATTTTTTAAAGCAACACTGCTGAAAATAAAAAATAAAACTCCCTTTTGTCCAAAATATTTTTTTAGTTTGTATAGGCGTACAATAGGCCTACAATGTAGCATGTTTTTGTATTAAAAAAATGTATGTTGTAAAATTCAGTACATTTGACAGTTGATTTGTTCCTGAAAAAAATGTGATGAATTTTAAAAAATACAGAAATTCTATGACTTTTAACATAGCATGTTTTTGAAAACATGCAAAAAGCGAGCACAATTTTGCACAATTTTTAAAGATTTCAGATCAAATTAATTCATGAGATTTTGTTTTTCAACAAGACAACTTACAAAGCTGCAAAAACAATAAATCTTCCTAAAATATAAGTAGCCTAACAAAAACATACAAGGCTTACACTTTATTTGACATCACACCAAAATGCTCCAATCCTCATGGATTACAACACTTTTTAAAAATCCTCTGGGCGTCGCTGTAACCGCGCGCCCTAAATGACACTGACGAACCGAGCAGACTCACTGCAGGGAACGATGTCATAAATATATACCCATTGGAAAAGGCCAAGGAGAAGCTAAGGCGATAATCAAAAAAGAAATAACGAAGAAATGGTAGGATAGGTGGGATATGGATAAAAGTGAAAGGAAATATTACAGCTTGCAAAAATCTATGAATGTCCAGGGGGTGAAGAGCGATTTGACCACACAGGGTTAAATAAAACATTGTTTTTAATGGGGAAAAGTCTATTAGATAAATGTTTGGAATATAGAGCCAAGGAAGATGTAGAATATGTTTAATATTAAGAAATATAGAGAGGAGAGGATAAGGCCAAAACAAAAGAGAAGGCAGGAATTCAGTGGAACATCAGAGGTTTATTAGGTACAACAAGAGATGGGGAAAAGGAAGGATACACAGAAAGCAGTTATACAATATTTGAAAAACATAGGAATATATAAGAGGATCTATATATATATATATATATATATATATATATATATATATATATATATATATATATATATATATATATATATATATATATATATATATATATATATATATACACAAAGTAGTCCCAACGAATATAGTACATGCTATCTACTCTGATACAGTAGGTGGCGGTATGCACCTTTAAAAGTCATGGTTGCAAACTGACATAAAGAAGAAGACTCAATGCAGAAATGCAGAAAGTGCAGAAAACATGAAACAGGCTTGTGCATAGACATAAGGGCTTGTGTGAGTGCGTGGTGTCAGGAAGAGGAGTCAGTGGGGCACATAATTATCAGATGTAGGAGGTATGAGGTACAGAGAGTGATAATGAGGAATAATTTGAGGGAATTAGGGGTACAGGAATTAAAATTAAATGGAGTGTTGATTATAGGTGACAGAGCACAGGTTAGAATTAGAATATTGTTAACTTTTTTTAAGGGAAACTGGTTTGTATGATCGGTTATGGGGATAAATAGGGATATAGGAAAGTGTGTGGGGAAATTAATGAATGTGAGTGTGTGTTAATAATGTCTGATTCACACTCCGGAGCAGAAGGTGGCGGTAATGCACCAAAAGCTGGTTGCCAACCGCCGTTAAAAACAAAATAGAAGAAGACGCACTGCAGAAATAATAACATGGCGGGCGATTCAAAAGAGCAACTGCTGTCTCGCGAGTTTACAACACCCTTCAGGTAGTTTCCACATCTTATGGTGCAAAGAGACATTAAATAATGATCTGATGTTTCACGAAGTTAAAACTGGCTGTTTTGAGTAACGTTAGTATAATTGTTTCGTGTGTCTATCTTAGTTCGCTAACTTACGTGACGTCAAAGCTACTTTTGTAGCTAATATATTCTTAAATTTCGTAAATGTTAAACTTATCAACTTAATTTGTCATAACAGATATTTCAGATCATGTCTGCTGTCCCAATGTAGTAGATAACAGGTTCACCCGTGTAATAGAGATAATGTAGTAAATATAATTGCTGATTTAACGTTAAAGCAGCTGTATGTAAGATTGTGGGCAAAACTTGGTAACGTTACTGCAATCAGTTTCAAATTACTGTAGAGCGGTGTATTCGAAAACCTCCGATTTAATGTGTCACCTCAGAGTCTGAATAAGAAGAAACCGGACCTAAATTTTACAATACAACAAAACAGTACAATACAATACAAAACTTGAATACATAATACTATTATTGTGACACTTCAGATCTAATTATTTGTATTTAAACCATCTTAGCCCCAGTTTCACATACCAGGCTTAAGCCTTGTTTGACAGGCATGTTTGAGCTGTTAACTGAAATCAACTTGCACTGATATTCGGACAATATGACAGTGTCGTTGTTTTGTCTCAAGATGCTCATCAGTAATTTTTTTTAAAAGCTTCTGAATGTCCTAATTGAAGTAAGGTCTAATCCTGGCTTAATCTAACTCCTGTCTATGAAACCAGGCCACTATGTTTAAACTGCAGCATGTGAATGTTGTGTTCAGAGTCTGGGCTGTCCTCTGGTGGATGGGCTTTACCTGAGGGAGGCAGACAGCATGCAGGAGCTCCTCTGCTCTGCTTCATTACACAGGACTGATATACTTAAGTGGATCTGTGCCAGGTCTGATGCCTGATTGACCATTAAACATGATGATAATGATGCCAAATGTGTTTGTTATAAATGTGTATACACTAAAATGTCATGCTGTATTTGTGTTTACTTTATTACAAAGCATTTGCCCATCCCTAGAGAGAGAAGTTCTCCACAATTAAAGCATCTCAGGAATGAGGTTTTAAGTCAAGGTAAGTCCAAAAATGCTCAGTTTCTTATCGTTGTATTTTCTTGTGCTCATTGTTTTGTTATTGTTGTGCTTTCTCTCACACAGAACTTAGCACGAGTTTGGACATGAAATGATGTTGTGTAAAACTAATGACCAGGATTTAATCAAGGTATGGAGTTATACAATTTTGGTCTTTACTACTGTCCAGACCTTTTACATAAGGAGCAGAATGAGAGATTACAGTGAAATGTTTTCTGAAAATGTGCCCTTTTCCCGTTTCCCTTGATAATTGCACCTGTTAAGCTACAATGCAGAAAACTTGAAGTGACACAATTGTTTGTCCAAAAACATATTGATTTACTCAAAGCTGTTTCATACAGAACATTTTGAATCATTTGTCCAGCAAAAATGCTTGAGATGGATTGATACTTAAAGTTAATAAAGCAGGCTGATTCAACTGTTCAACTGATAATGCTACATCTTTTCTTATCTGCTCATATTAAAATGAACAAATCTGTCCTGGTTTGTTATATTTTCAGGGTCTTGCACCCCCGTTACGGCAGCTGGTGTTTCTAGAGCAGCTTCTGATGGTCATTCAAGCAGACTCCTCCATACACTCGAGGTATCTGACTTTTGCTGTGTTTTGTATTGTTGATTTAACATCAACATTGAGTCAGACCCTCCTTAGGCCCTATAATAATATGTGGTCTTATTTCTTTAGACCTGCTTGTGGTTTGTTTTAATCGACATAGACAGAAGTCAAGCTCTGGAGATGACAGTGCGAAGAACGATGATCTTCTTGGGGAGCTGATGTTTCCGGACCACTTATCTGACCTGGATATGCTCCTGAACCCAACCTGCAACCCATGGCCCGCACATATCCGTGAACATCTCATACGCACGCAGTCGGCTCAGCAACAAAATGAACGGGAACCAGAGTAAATCCAGTGATTTCATAAACCGGTCTGTGTGATTGTTATGTGGCTATGTGGAATTTTCTTTTTCTTTTATCAAGACTGTTGTCCTTAACACGTTTGTTACTTTCTTCTTTTGAAGGAGTGATCAACATTCCCGACTTGGAAGTCATGGAGAAGAAAGCCTGTCAGAGGCCAAAGCGCTGCTGCAGTCTACACAGAGCACATTAGAGGAGCTCCACAAAGAGGTGGGACCATCATGTGCCGCTTTTCACATCTGATATCATGAGTCTGCTTTGTGTAATAGTGTGACCCTTTCTGTTCCTCAGTGTGAGTTCCTGCAGTCTGATTCGTCGGGTCCTGCAGCGGTGCTGTCCCCTCTGTGCTGAAAGTAGCCATCTCAGACATGTCTCAGCTTATGATGGCCTTCGGACACATCTACAACACTGACTTTAAAGGGTACTGCCAGAGAACCCCTCCAGCCCTCAGTTCCCACAATAGTGTGTTTCAATCTGTACATCAGCTTCTGCACACCTGTAATAAGGTAAAGCATTGAACATCTTTTATATTATACTAGTAATAAATTGCTTTTGTTGAACTAATGTGAAGACATGAAATTGTTATCTGATAGATTTAGATAGAATTTCAATTCACATTTATTTGTATAGTGCTTTTCACAATACTCATTGTTTATCTGGTATCAGAGGTAACTGTCTAAGTTATGTATTTCAGAAATGTACATATACAAATTAACAATGTATTAATTTAAGGCAGAAACAATGAGCTCATTGAATTAATGAAAACTTTTGTGATGGAAATAATGTATGGTAAATGGAAAAACTTGATTTCATTGCTTTTGTGAATGAACGCAAAGTTTGTTGAGGGAACACAATAGTTTTATGAGAGAATGCAAATGCAACAGATGTTTTTTGTTTTGTTTTTTTGCAAGCAAATTCAAAGTTTCTCAAGGAAACATAGTACTTTGCGACAATACAAAAATGTTTTGCGAAGTGTGACCGATCAAAATCAAAGCACTGATTATTATTTTTTTTTTTTTAACATGTCCCCTTTGTAGAGTCCAGACCGATAAAGGATTTTGAAGGCCGATACCGATTACAAATATTTGTTGGTTTTAAAATCCAATATTCCGATATATCGGCCGATATATTTTTTTATTTCAGAAACGCGCAACCAAACATTAACAGATTTCCCTAACATTAGTTATTTGTATTTATTTTGAGTTTTAACTAAAATAATATGATAATGCATTTTAAAAAGAAACTTGTTTCTTTTATTGTCACAACAGAACAGACTGATGTTAGTGGCATTAGCTAGCTTTATGGTTAGCTAGTCTATGATTAGCCATCATTTAGCAATGGGTTAAGTCATATTGCAAATTGTAAAAGATACATTTTCCAATATAACAGGCCAAGGAGAGATGATGCGTCTCATTACTATAACTGTCACGTGCTATTAAAGAAATACTTCAGTCACATTGTCAAAAGTTAAAAGGACAGTCAGTCAACTACACTGTAACAATGTAACGTAATTATTACTAGCTGATTCCTCTTCACTCTCGGCTTATTTAACAGCAGCAAAACTGGACATGATAGTCACAAATTCTGTCATGCTTATTTGAGTTAAGAGAACTGATGGAGATGTTCTTTTAATTGTTATTCAAGCAATGTATGTATCGTGACCAACTCAATGAGTGTTGCCAACAGGGACAGTGTAGAGTGCCCTCTGGTGGACATACCTGCAAACTCCAACACTCATGACATGGCTCAAGCGTGTTTCATCCGTTTTTATTTTATTTTTGAAATATTCATTTGTCGGCCATTATTTAACTGCCAATACCGATAGTTTGGAAAATGCCTAATATCAGCTGATAATATCGGGTCTGTCGATATATCGGTCTGGCTCCACCCCTTTGTGACTTTGCAGATGTGTACTTTGCATTTTCATATGTAAATCCTTTGCATATTCTTTGATTACTCTGCAGGAGCTGGAGGCTCTTAAGCAGCTGTCTGAAACCTCGTCGTCTCTTACACAAACAGTGCAACAACTACAGACAGACAAGCGGTACTGGTCTAAAAGGAGAAAAGCACACTCTGCGTGAGTATTTTCTTGGATGTCTTGATTTGGGTAAACTACACAAACAGAACATATTGAAAAAATATGTTGTTTTTTTTTTTTTGTTGTTTTTTAGCTAAACAGTTGGAGGAGCTGAAGAACAGATATGTGGCTTTTCTTTCCCTTCACCAATCATAACCTGAAGGACACTCTCACGGTTTAAACAGAAATCTACAGCCTGTTGCTTGAATTAAGGTTTTAAGTGGTGAGAAGGGCCAAAAACTGGTCCACTTATTTGCACGACCAAGACTTTGCCCTTAGCACTTTGTGTTATACAACCACAATGCCATGCACTGTTGTACAGATTTATATTATACTGGTAATATTATATTCAAAGACATTAATGGTCATCCAAGTAATGATGAAATTGTTATCTAATATTATTCTACAAATAGCTATAAGAAACAATCCTCTCTTTATAAAACCCTAAATAATGCAGATGCAGTATGAAACACAAATGTATCTTCATTTTTTTTATCTTTGATCTGCAATATGTCATGACATGATTTTCTTTTTTTTTAAATAAATGTTAACATTACAAAACCACATGGTGTTTTTTTTATTTTTTTATTCACAGATATTTCAAATTTAAATGTGTAAACTGAAGAGGTAATCAGTTTCAAAGTCGTTGTCTGTTCACACATTGGTGAGAGGGACCGATAGGAGGGTCTTTCTCTGAGTCTTTAAAAGCAATTTTTTTGGAGAGACCTGGAATTGTAGGGCAAAACACTTCTTAGCTTGAGCTGATTAGTTTGTGAGCATCTTGACTGCATGTTTTTAACATATCTGCTGCTAAGCAATCCCAAAGCCAATGGAGAATCAACAAGCAGTGGTGAGTAACAGTGCTTCCTGATCTATATAGAAGAATTTTACAGTGCAGAGAACACCTAGCTGCTCTATAGTGCGATTATTATACTTTTTACATGAGGTTATTTATTCAATAGACATATATATATTTTGTTACATTCAAGCAGACTTGTTAAGGTTTCATCCGCAAGACAACATCCCAATGGCACCCAAGTGATGGTCAGACTTCTGTTGGAAAAGGTCCTTTAATTCTGTGAGCAAGCAGTGCAGTGTAGGTTTCTTATTTGCTTAAGCTTTCTGTGTCTGAAAGTTGAGGGTTTTTTTCTGCACAGTAGTTGTGCTTGAACTTACACTCATTATCTACTTCTATTCTACTGACTAGTTTCATGTTCTTGAGTTCACAGGCTGCTGAATGTTATAATACAGTGTCCACTCCCTGTCAGGCTCGTGCCGCAGGGAACGGCAGTCTCTTCAACATGAATCATTACGCTGACTAAGAAGAGTGCAGCGCAGAGCATGCTGGATGTGGCTCTTGTGATGGCGAACTCCTTCTCAGCTGAAGACAGTTCTGCATTCAGGACCTCAGCACCAGCTTCTACATTCCTCTTATTGCTCTGATCTCAATGTCCATCTCACTGCAGGTCATTGTTGGACTCCAACTTGTCTTCATTACTCGTTTACACTTGTGTCTGTTTGAAAGCATTCTGATCTCCTCTCACTGACACAACACTGATGTGTTTTCTCTTGTTTCCCTCAGTGAAGTATGACCTGAATGATGTTAAGAAACAGCCGAGGCTGAACACAATGAATGATGCAGCAACTTCTTCACTGTTCTTATCAACATCTTCATCACAGCATTGGGATTTGAGTCTGGAAGGTGAGCGGAGTAAAAAATTATTTCAGACTTTTAAAACCGGTTAGGAGAAAATGCAGTTTGACAGTCTGCAGGAAATTTGAATCAAATTGTAATGTTTGCATAGAATATAGTTTAAAATGCTGAGAATTTTAGTCTGCACATCTATATTTATTATTTACATTAATGCACACTGTAATGTACTGATTTGCATCTCTTCTTTGTGTTTTAGAAACAGCATCTGATGCACTAATGCACTCCCTCCAGATAATACACAAGGATTGCTTACATGTGATTGTATTTACACAACCTGTGAGTTGCCTCCATTCACTAATCAAAATCTAGCCTGATCTCATTTCTGCATGTTTTTTTTTAATATTTCAGACAATGAATAAGGGTCTTTATAAAGCAAAATGATCACTCATTTAAAAAAACAAAACAAAAACAAAGTTTAAGTTTTATAAGCTCAATGGACTACCGTAAACCGTTTGGTTCACAGTAAAGTGCATTATATGGAGAAAAATCCTGGAAGGTTTTCATTAAAAACCTTAATTTCTTTTCTGAACAGAAGAAAGAATGGCATGGATATCTTGGATGACACAAGGGTGAGTAAATGATCAGCAAAAGTTTTTTTAAAGTAAACTACTCCTTTAAGTCCCTCTGTGAGTATTTATTTTTAAACAGAGTAATGCATAAAACCTCATTGAAACAAAACAACTTTTTTTTTCCAAAGGATTTAATCAAGGTGATGTGTGCAGAAAAAAAAAACAATACAAAACACAATTAAGTCAAATTTCAAACCAAGTGGCATTTTTAAAAGACAGCACAAGCTTTTCAAGTAAACATTTTACAAAAATAAAGTGAATAGTTTTGAATGATTAACTACTTTATGTGCAATTACTTTCCAAACTGAGCATGGGTTATCTAATGACAATTCATACATTCAATGATGTGCCAAAACATTGTGACCAGATACAGGTGAAGCAAAACATTTAGATAATTTCCTAAATGTAGATTAGATGATTAGTGAAAAAAACAGTCCTTGCAGTTAATGTGGATGCAGCAGCAATAAAGACATGAGACTTTGACAAAAACCAAATTGTTCTGACCAAACAGGCCACAGAAACGGTATATCACTTGTGGGTTGCTCCTGATCAGCAGTACCGAAGAAGTGAGGAGGGACAAACCGAGGAAGGTTTATTGGTCCAGAGTCACATTTTCTTTTGCATCACGTGGACGGGCGTCTATGTAAATTTGACACTCACCAACTACCTAAACATCGTTGTAACTTAGATACACCACATCATGGCAATACTAATTCTGTATGCCAGTGACCTCTTCAGCAGGATAAAAGAGGTCACACTGCACATATTATTCAGGAATGGTTTGAAAAACATCAATGAAGAAGTCAAGGTGCCCTGACCTCCAAATTCCTGGACTTGAAGGATCTGCTGGTAATGCCTTGGTGCCAGATGGTCATAATGTTTTGGCTCATCTGTTTACACTGTATTGTATGTGTGGCTTAAATTGTTCAAATAATTTTGGTGTACATCACATAACATTCAAAATAAAAGCATAAGCAAAAAGATACTGGTAGTGTTAACATGTCAGGGCCAATACTGTCTAGCAGTGTTTCCCAACCCTGTTCCTGGCGGCACACCAACACTGCACGTATTTTTTGTGTCCCGAATCAAACACACCTGATTCAACTCATCAGGTCATTAACCCATGTGATTATGAGCTAATTAGTTGAATCAGGTGTTTTGATTAGGGAGACAAAGAATACGTGCAGTGTTGGTGTGCCGCTAGGAACAGGTTGGGAAACACTGGTCTAGCAGAGGGATAGCTCTTATACTTCTGTTTAATAAAATAAATTATGCTATTTATATCTTTTGTAATTAAGAACTTTATAACAATAGTAACAGGCATTCAAGGCTTTACTATATTGTGAATAGTCTTGATTGAAGCGGTTGTGTTGTATTGTGCCACAATAACCTTTAGCTGTAACTATTATTTACAAAATAGCCTAACCTTGAGTAATGTATTGCTTTAATGTACTAAGCTTTAAATTCAGCCCCCCAGAATTCATAAAAAAAACAGCGAGAACGTGCTTTACAGGAAGCCCTAAATATATTGCCACAGCATAAGGATTTTACATTCAATGTATAAGAAAAGTTAACAGGCTTTAAAGACACTTAAATGCCACAATTATCAAAAAATTCAGAATTTTCTAGATTTGGTCAGACTTCCACATTAAAGATTAAAGCAGAGGAAAACGGGATTATGATGGCAGAGTCTTCAAAATTTACTGTCCTCCCGTCTTTGAAACGAAACTTTCATATGTTTAGATGTCATTTTATATAGTTATGTTTATTTAATATAATTTTAAAAAGCATAAACACAACGAGGGGTGTCTGTTTTGTCTTTGGTTTTGTGACTAACATTTCTTTAGTATAACCATGGAGTATAAAATTCAATATAAATTCTCGGTATTGCACTGGACTCTACGATCGGCTTAAGTTATTAAGCATCCTTAGACCTTCACCGGAAATACCGCGAGCATAGAGCCCATACAAGCTATATTTTTGTTTGTTCTACTGAGTCGAATTTAGTTGGGGCTGAACATATTTAAAACATCTCACTGCTCCTCTACTTAATGGTTTTAAAGGGAGTCTCTTCTGCAGGCTCCATACATGTGTACACATAATATAGAAACACAGCAATGATAAGAAACATCAAGACACGCAGCCACACCGGCACACCTCCAGATTTGCTGGTCTCTGGACTGGCACCATGTTGGACGGATTTAGAGACTGATGGGCCTGGGCGAGAAGAACTCTGATAGGTTGTTCAGAGTTGAGCTGATAACAGGCCTTCAAAATAGACAGAAAGGACACTTCATTTATTTTTTCTTCATTTAACATTACAGTACAACACTAAAGTCAAGCATATTTTAAAAGAAGACGTAAAATAATAAAAACATTCTGAAACAATATTATTAAAACAAAAACTCACTCATTGGTATGGCCTACATCGTCATCATCTCTATAATCAGTAAACTTTGACCTCCTTATGCTGAGGAGAGACAGCATATATCCAGTTATCATTTAGGAGAGATCACATTTATACAATTACTGTAAGCATGAAAAAAGGATAATATCTTTACTCTCAACAGGACAATTTGACAGAAATTAGACATTATAATTAAGTGATTACTGCTGAACATATTCAATAATATATACATATTAAAAAAAGGTACTTACACATCACCAAATCCATCGTATCTTTGTCAACGGAGGCTGCAAAATATGAACAATGTCTGATTTTTTTCTGTTATATGTCATAGATGCAGGACCCTTCAAATTCTGTTGTTTTTACTTCCCGGGCTGATGAAAGGTAAGATATTCCACTTCATCCTCTATGAAAACAGAAGCAAATTTTACAAGTGTGATTCTACAACGTAATACATGGTTGGTATCAAAGCGTGCGTCTTGCGCTCTTCTCTGTAGAATGTCTTGTCAGACAGAGGAAGGCTTAGTGTTTTTGGCCATAGCACTCTTTCAGTTTCTTTTCATAGAGTTTCCGTGTGGATTCTGCAAAACCAACACCAAATCACATCACTACTGATTTATTGACAAAAAACCTAACTTTTATCATTTAATTTTAACATACTTCCCAGATCTTATCATCTTAACATATTATAACAGATTAAAAACCTCACATACCTACTGACGGGCCCATGTTTAATGCCATATTCATCCAACAGCTGACTGATCTCCTTTTCAGATTTTCCACTTAATGTCGACATATCTGCAACAACATGTTATGGTTTAGAAATATATATATAATGAATATATATATATATATATATATATATATATATATATATATATATATATATATATATTAATAATGAAGTATGTAAGTCAGGTAACTAGGCCTACTTGACTGAGAAATGTAACATACAAGTTCATTTTATAAAGTGAGACTACAACAACAACTGGATGATAACGTTACACGTGCAAACTGTAGCCTATGTCAAATATATAACGTTAAGTTACGCAAAGACCAAGCGAAAACTGAATCTTCAGTCAGATTAAAAGACATTACATCAGAAGCATTTGGGAGAAAACGACTCCAAACGTGTTTTTAAAGCGAACAAAGGGATAGAAAATGGATTTCTCGAGCTCGCAAGCGAAACCACTGACAACTTCAACAACGCATGAAGAGTATAATAGAAGGATAAGCCATAGCTTTGGAATAGCAATAGTTTTCGTATATTTTCTTGCATATAAATATTTATGTTTGAAAATACTTTTCAGTCAGTAATTAAGTTACCTCAAACGATTCCAGGAGGTAAAGGCGCCTTCCTGAGCTGGGCATGTCGCGCTAGAGGAGGAGACTTTACTTCCTTGAAAGTTGAAGGCATATCCAAACTACGACAGAGATCAACATGTAGCCGGAGCTGGCCTTTTCTTAAAGGGGGCAGTACACTATTTTACCAAATCCCACAAGAACATGAATTTTAGTATGCTTTTAACCTTTTAACTATTCATTTAACATCTTTAACCATAACATGAACTTCTCAATAAAAATTAGTTACCTGTATAACATTAATTCTTATGCACATGACTATGAACTGTACTTTGGCCTCTACAGTTTTAAATGCCCGAACATGCACCAAAAACGGACGGCGTTTAAACTCAGTCAGGTTGGGAGGATGGAAAATAGGGCTCCCCCCAAAGCCACTTTGTAATTGAACCCTAGTCTATAGCCTCCATTTTTGCACTCAGGTCTAAGTCTCATGGCCCTCTATCAGAATCCACAGTTTTGAGAGGATTGGAGACAGTGGTACCCCTTTCGAGGGTTTTTCGGGCGAGAGATTAAGTTTCTCCAATCTTCTCAAAACTCTGGATTCTGATAGAGGGCCATGAGACTTCAGACTTGAGGGCAAAGATTGAGGCTCTAGACCCTCCCAGAGCTGAGATCTCGAAACTCAAAATTTCGACCTGAAAAAAGAAAAATATACCGACAGTGGTACACCTTTCGATTTTTTTCGGCCGAGAAATTAAGTTTCTCCAATCTTCTCAGAAAATTCTTGATTCTGATAGAGGGCCATGAGACTTAGACCTGAGTGCAAAAATGGAGGCTCTAGTCTAGACCCTTCCAGAGCTGAGATATCGAAACTCAAAATTTCGACCCGAAAAAAAAAAAAACAACAGTGGTACCCCTTTGTTTTTTGTTTTTTGTTTTCGGGCGGGAAATTAAGTTTCTCCAATCTTCTCAAAACTTCTGGATTCTGATAGAGGGCCATGAGACTTAGACCTGAATGCAAAAATGGAGGCTGTAGTAGACCCTTCCAGAGCTGAGATATTGAGATATTTATAATGGCATTAATGGTGCGTGGGATATCAATATATATATAATCTCAATATATAAGTCTCATGGCCCTCTGATCAGAATCCAGAGTTTTGAGAGGATTGGAGAAACTAAATTTTCGACCCGGAAAAGAGCGAAAGGAGTACACTGTCGTTTTTTTTTTTTTGAGGTCGAAATTTTGAGTTTCGATATCTCAGCTCTGGAAGGGTCTAGAGCCTCCATTTTGCACTCAGGTCTAAGTTCCATGGCCCTCTATCAGAATCCAGAGTTTCAAGAAGATTGGAGAAACATATTTTTTCACACAAAAAAAAACGACAGGGGTAACACTGTCGTTTTTTTTGGGGGTTGAAATTTTGAGTTTCTCTGATCTTCTTGAAACTCTGGATTCTGATAGAGGGCCATGGGACTTAGACCTGAGTGCAAAAATGGTGGCTCTAGACCCTTCCAGAGCTGAGATATTGAGATCCCACATAGCATTTATGCCATTATAAATATCTCAATATCTCAATCCCGGGAAGGGTCTAAGAGCCTCCATTTTGCACTCAGGTATAAGTCCATGGCCCTCTATCAGAATCCAGAGTTTCAAGAGATTGGAGAAACTTTTTTTTGGACAAAAAAAAAAAAAAACTACAGTGGTACCCCTTATGTTTTGTTTTATTCGTGTGCGAAAAAAAGTTCTCCAGATCTTCTTGAAACTCTGGATTCTGATTGAGGGCCATGGGACTTAGATCTGAGTGCAAAAATGGAGGCTCTAGACCCTTCCAGAGCTGAGATATTGAGATCTCACGTAGCATTTATGCCATTGTAAATATCTCAATATCTCAGCTCTGTATGCCATTATAAATATCTAAATATCTCAGCTCTGGAAGGGTCTAGAGCCTCCATTTTTGCACTCAGATCTAAGTCCCATGGCCCTCTATCAGAATCCAGAGTTTCAAGAAAATTGGAGAAACTTTTTTACGCACAAAAAAAAAACATAAGGGGTACCACTGTCGTTTTTTTTTTTCGAGGTCAAAATTTTGATTTTCTTGAAACTCTGGATTCTGATAGAGGGCCATGGGACTTAGATCTGAGTGCAAAAATGGAGGCTCTAGACCCTTCCAGAGCTGAGATATTGAGATCTCACGTAGCATTTATGCCATTGTAAATATCTCAATATCTCAGCTCTGTATGCCATTATAAATATCTAAATATCTCAGCTCTGGAAGGGTCTAGAGCCTCCATTTTGCACTCAGATCTAAGTCCCATGGCCCTCTATCAGAATCCAGAGTTTCAAGAAGATTGAGAAATTTTGATTTCGCACAAAAAAAAAACATAAGGGGTACCACTGTCGTTTTTTTTTCAGGTCAGAAATTTTGATTTTCTTGAAACTCTGGATTCTGATAGAGGGCCATGGGACTTAGATCTGAGTGCAAAAATGGAGGCTCTAGACCCTTCCAGAGCTGAGATATTGAGATCTCACGTAGCATTTATGCCATTGTAAATATCTCAATATCTCAGCTCTGTATGCCATTATAAATATCTAAATATCTCAGCTCTGGAAGGGTCTCAGAGCCTCCATTTTGCACTCAGATCTAAGTCCCATGGCCCTCTATCAGAATCCAGAGTTTCAAGAAAATCAAAATTTTGATCCCGAAAAAAAAACGTAAGGGGTACCACTGTCGTTTTTTTTTCGGGTCAAAATTTTGATTTTCTTGAAACTCTGCGATTCTGAATAGAGGGCCATGTGACTTAGATCTGAGTGCAAAAATGGAGGCTCTAGACCCTTCCAGAGCTGAGATATTGAGATCTCACGTAGCATTTATGCCATTGTAAATATCTCAATATCTCAGCTCTGTATGCCATTATAAATATCTAAATATCTCAGCTCTGGAAGGGTCTAGAGCCTCCATTTTTGCACTCAGATCTAAGTCCCATGGCCCTCTATCAGAATCCAGAGTTTCAAGAAAATCGAAAATTTTGACCCAAAAAAAAAACGTAAGGGGTACCACTGTCGTTTTTTTCGGGTCAAAATTTTGATTTTCTTGAAACTCTGCGATTCTGATAGAGGGCCATGGGACTTAGATCTGAGTGCAAAAATGGAGGCTCTAGACCCTTCCAGAGCTGAGATATTGAGATCTCACGTAGCATTTATGCCATTGTAAATATCTCAATATCTCAGCTCTGTATGCCATTATAAATATCTAAATATCTCAGCTCTGGAAGGGTCTAGAGCCTCCATTTTTGCACTCAGGTCTAAGTCCCATGGCCCTCTATCAGAATCCAGAGTTTCAAGAAAATCGGAGAAATTTTTGATCCGCAAAAAAAAAAACGTAAGGGGTACCACTGTCGTTTTTTTTTTTCGAGTCAAAATTTTGATTTTCTTGAAACTCTGGATTCTGATAGAGGGCCATGGGACTTAGATCTGAGTGCAAAAATGGAGGCTCTAGACCCTTCCAGAGCTGAGATATTGAGATCTCACAGTAGCATTTATGCCATTGTAAATATCTCAATATCTCAGCTCTGTATGCCATTATAAATATCTCAATATCTCAGCTCTGGAAGGGTCTAGAGCCTCCATTTTTGCACTCAGATCTAAGTCCCATGGCCCTCTATCAGGAATCCAGAGTTTCAAGAAAATCAGAAATTTTGACCCGAAAAAAAAACGTAAGGGGTACCACTGTCGTTTTTTTTGGAGTCAAAATTTTGATTTTCTTGAAACTCTGGATTCTGATAGAGGGCCATGTGGACTTAGATCTGAGTGCAAAAATGGAGGCTCTAGACCCTTCCAGAGCTGAGATATTGAGATTTCACGTAGCATTTATGCCATTGTAAATATCTCAATATCTCAGCTCTGTATGCCATTATAAATATCTAAATATCTCAGCTCTGGAAGGGTCTAGAGCCTCCATTTTTGCACTCAGATCTAAGTCCCATGGCCCTCTATCAGAATCCAGAGTTTCAAGAAAATCATAAATTTTGATCCCGAAAAAAAAACATAAGGGGTACCACTGTCGTTTTTTTTTCGAGGTCAAAATTTTGATTTTCTTGAAACTCTGGATTCTGATAGAGGGCCAGTGAGACTTAGATCTGAGTGCAAAAATGGAGGCTCTAGACCCTTCCAAGCTGAGATATTGAGATCTCACGTAGCATTTATGCCATTGTAAATATCTTCAATATCTCAGCTCTGTATGCCATTATAAATATCTAAATATCTCAGCTCTGGAAGGGTCTAGAGCCTCCATTTTTGCACTCAGATCTAAGTCCCATGGCCCTCTATCAGAATCCAGAGTTTCAAGAAAATCAAAATTTTGACCCCAAAAAAAAAACATAAGGGGTACCACTGTCGTTTTTTTTTTTTCGGGTCAAAATTTTGATTTTCTTGAAACTCTGGATTCTGATAGAGGGCCATGTGACTTAGATCTGAGTGCAAAAATGGAGGCTCTAGACCCTTCCAGAGCTGAGATATTGAGATTTCACGTAGCATTTATGCCATTGTAAATATCTCAATATCTCAGCTCTGTATGCCATTATAAATATCTAAATATCTCAGCTCTGGAAGGGTCTAGAGCCTCCATTTTTGCACTCAGATCTAAGTCCCATGGCCCTCTATCAGAATCCAGAGTTTCAAGAAAATCAAAATTTTGACCCGAAAAAAAAAAACGTAAGGGGTACCACTGTCGTTTTTTTTTTCGGGTCAAAATTTTGATTTTCTTGAAACTCTGGATTCTGATAGAGGGCCATGTGACTTAGATCTGAGTGCAAAAATGGAGGCTCTAGACCTTCCAGAGCTGAGATATTGAGATTTCACGTAGCATTTATGCCATTGTAAATATCTCAATATCTCAGCTCTGTATGCCATTATAAATATCTAAATATCTCAGCTCTGGAAGGGTCTAGAGCCTCCATTTTTGCACTCAGATCTAAGTCCCATGGCCCTCTATCAGAATCCAGAGTTTCAAGAAAATCAAAATTTTGACCCGAAAAAAAAACGTAAGGGGTACCACTGTCGTTTTTTTTTTGGGTCAAAATTTTGATTTTCTTGAAACTCTGGATTCTGATAGAGGGCCATGTGGACTTAGATCTGAGTGCAAAAATGGAGGCTCTAGACCCTTCCAGAGCTGAGATATTGAGATTTCACGTAGCATTTATGCCATTGTAAAATATCTCAATATCTCAGCTCTGTATGCCATTATAAATATCTAAATATTCTCAGCTCTGGAAGGGTCTAGAGCCTCCATTTTGCACTCAGATCTAAGTCCCATGGCCCTCTATCAGAATCCAGAGTTTCAAGAAAATCAAAACTCTAACCCGAAAAAAAGTGCAAGGGGTACCACTGTCGTTTTTTTTTCGGGTCAAAGATTTCAATTCTCTTGAAACTCTGAGATTGATATAAGACTAGATCTGAGTGCAAAGTGAAGGCTCTAGACCCTTCCAAGCTGAGATATTTAGATATATAATGACATACAGACTGAGATATTGAGATATCTACAATGGCATAATGCTATGTGAAATCTCAATATCTAGCTCTGGAAGGGTCTAGAGCCTCCATTTTCGCACTTAGATCTAAGTCACATGGCCCTCTATAGAATCCAGAGTTTCAAAGAAAATCAAAATTTTGATTTTCAAGAAGCGACAGTGTAGCCTTGCCATCCTTCGTGCTGCTTTAAGAATCTGAGACTTGGATTCTGGTAGAAGCCATGGACTCAAATCCGATGTAAGTGCAGAGCACTAGACCTTCAAGCTAGTACAATATTTGTAATGGCCAGTACAGAGCTGAATATTAAGACTCTTTAAATGGCCATTATTTATGATCTAATATATCTCAGCTCTGGAAGGGTCTCGAGCCTCCCATTTTGCACTCAGATCTAAGTCACATGGCCCTCTATCAGAATCCAGAGTTTCAAGAAAATCAAAATTTTGACCCAAAAAAAACGTAAGGGGTACCCCTTACGTTTTTTTTCGAAGAGTTCGGATTTTTTGACTTTGAATTGATAGAGGCCATGTGAGTGATCTAGTGCAAATGGAGGCTCTGAGACCCTTGCCAGAGCTGAGATATTGAGATCTCACGTAGCATTTATGCCATTGTAAATATCTCAATATCTCAGCTCTGTATGCCATTATAGATATCTAAATATCTCAGCTCTGGAAGGGTCTAGAGCCTCCATTTGCACTCAGATCTAAGTCCCATGGCCCTCTATCAGAATCCAGAGTTTCAAGAAAATCAAAATTTTGACCCGAAAAAAAACGTAAGGGGTACCGCTGTTACATTTTTGAGAGTCAAATTTTGATTTTCTGAAATTATCAATAGAGGGCCATGGGACTTGAGTCGAAAGTGAAAGCTATGCAAAGCTGATTGCTGAGTGATGTTATAATGGCATACAGAGCTGGACGAGATATTTCAGTGGCATGAGAATGCTCCAATAAAAGTGTCAATATCTAGCTCTGGAAGGGTCTAGAGCCTCCATTTTTGCACTCAGATCTAGTCCCATGGCCCTCTATCAGAATCCAGAGTTTCAAGAAAATCAAAATTTTAACCCAAAAAAAAAACGTACAGTGGTACCACTGTCGATTTTTTTTCGGGATTAGAAATTTTGATTTTCTGAAACTCTGGATTCTGATAGAGGCCATGTGACTTAAGATCTGAGTGCAAAAATGGAGGCTCTAGACCCTTCCAGAGCTGAGATATTGAGATTTCACGTAGCATTTATGCCATTGTAAATATCTTCAATATCTCAGCTCTGTATGCCATTATAAATATCTAAATATCTCAGCTCTGGAAGGGTCTAGAGCCTCCATTTTTGCACTCAGATCTAAGTCCCATGGCCCTCTATCAGAATCCAGAGTTTCAAGAAAATCAAAATTTTGACCCGAAAAAAAAACGTAAGTGGTACCACTGTCGTTTTTTTTTGGGTCAAAGTTTTGATTTTCTTGAAACTCTGGATTCTGATAGAGGGCCATGTGACTTAGATCTGAGTGCAAAAATGGAGGCTCTAGACCCTTCCAGAGCTGAGATATTGAGATTTCACCGTAGCATTTATGCCATTGTAAATATCTCAATATCTCAGCTCTGTATGCCATTATAAATATCTAAATATCTCAGCTCTGGAAGGGTCTAGAGCCTCCATTTTTGCACTCAGATATTAAGTCACATGGCCCTCTGATAAGAATCCAGAGTTTCAAGAAAATAGAATTTTAACCAAAAAAAAACAGTAAGGGTACTACTGTCGTTTTTTTTTTGAGGTAAATTTTGATTGGTTACTGATTAACTCTAGATCAATATGAACCTATCAGGGCCAGATATGTGAGTATTTCACGTACATTATGCCACTGTAAATATCTCAATATCTCAGCTATATGGCATGACCATGATAAATATCTAAATATCTGTCAGGCTCTGGAAGGGTCTAGAGCCTCCATTTTGCACTCAGGATCTAGTCCCATGGCCCTCTATCAGAATCCAGAGTTTCAAGAAAATCAAAATTTTGACACCAAAAAAAAAAGGTAAGGGATTCACTGTTACATTTTGGCAACTATTGATTAATGAACTATGATGATGCAGATTGATCAACATAAGTGCAAGATGAAGCTGCCTTGCAAGCTAATATTATATCACTGTTTATGCCATTGTGAATATTCTCAATATCTCAGCTCTGTATGCCATTATAAATATCTAAATATCTCAGCTCTGGAAGGGTCTAGAGCCTCCATTTTGCACTCAGATCTAAGTCACATGGCCCTCTGTGCAGAAAATTCCAGAGTTTTCAGAAAATCAAAATTTTGACCCAGAAAAAACAGCGGTAAGGGTACACTTATTTTTTAGATGAAATTTTGATTTCGTCGAAATTATGGATGATAGAGGGCCATGTATGCTCAGATCTGAGTGCAAATGGCTTAGATCCTTCCAGCACTGAGCTATAATCTATAATGACCGTCATGCAGTTGAGATCTCTACAATGCATCACTGGCTATGCTTGTAATATCTAACTATCAGCTCTGGAGAGTCTCAGAGCCTCCATTTTTGCACTCGGGTCGTAAGTCCCATGGCCCTCTATCAGAATCGCAGAGCTTCAGGAGACTGGAAATTTTGACAAGAAAAAAAAGACGTACAGTGGTACCCCTTGGTTTTTGTGCGTTGGGAAGTTGTGATTCTTGAACAGTACATCTAGATTGAGGGCCATGGCTTGAGATGTGAGTGCAGAAGTGAAGAGCTAGAGACCCTTCCAGAGCTATGGAGACTTGAGATCTCACGTAGCATTTATGCCATTGTAAATATCTCAATATCTCAGCTCTGTATGCCATTATAAATATCTAAATATCTTCAGCTCTGGAAGGGTCTAGAGCCTCCATTTTTGCACTCAGATCTAAGTCCCATGGCCCTCTATCAGGAATCCAGAGTTTCAAGAAAATCAAAATTTTGACCCGAAAAAAAAACGTAAGGGGTACCACTGTCGTTTTTTTTTGAGGTCAGAATTTTGATTTTCTGAAACTCTGGATTCTGATAGAGGGCCATGTGACTTAATCTGAGTGCAAAAATGGAGGCTCTAAGACCCTTCCAGAGCTGAGTATTGAGATTTCACGTAGCATTTATGCCATTGTAAATATCTCAATATCTCAGCTCTGTATGCCATTATAAATATCTAAATATCTCAGCTCTGGAAGGGTCTAGAGCCTCCATTTTTGCACTCAGATCTAAGTCCCATGGCCCTCTATCAGAATCCAGAGTTTCAAGAAAATCAAAATTTTGACCCGAAAAAAAAACGTACAGTGGTACCCCTTACGTTTTTTTTTTCGGGATCAAAATTTTGATTTTCTTGAAACTCTGGATTCTGATAGAGGGCCATGTGACTTAAATCTGAGTGCAAAAATGGAGGCTCTAGACCCTTGCAGAGCTGAGATATTGAGATTTCACGTAGCATTTATGCCATTGTAAATATCTCAATATCTCAGCTCTGTATGCCATTATAAATATCTAAATATCTCAGCTCTGGAAGGGTCTAGAGCCTCCATTTTTGCACTCAGATCTAAGTCCCATGGCCCTCTAGGAATCCAGAGTTTCAAGAAAATCAAAATTTTAACCCAAAGAAAAAGCGTAAGGGATTCCGCTTTATTTTTGTTAAACAATTTGTGACCTGAACTCTGCATTGATGAGCCATGACATTTGCAGGTGTCATCCAAAGTGGCTCAGATTCCTTTCCAAGCTGATATAGATCTTTATAACCGTCAGAGCTTGTATTAAAGATATTTACAATGAGACCGTGATGTTGATAATATGTCTAGGCTCTGGGAAGGTAAGCCTCCATTTTGCCTCAAATTCCCATCGCCTCTATCAGAATTGCAGAGTTTCAAGAAATTCAAAATATTAACAGAAAAGAAGGTACAGGGGCTTCACTAATTTTTGAGGTACGAAGTTTTGATTCTACTTGAAAATTCTGTGCGATTCTGATAGAGGGCCATGGGACTTAGATCTGAGTGCAAAGTGGAGGCTCAGACCCTTCCAGAGCTGAGATATTTAGATATTTATAATGGCATACAGAGCTGAGATATTGAGATATTTACAATGGCATAAATGCTCCAGTGAAATATCTAAAATATCTCTAGGCTCTGGAAGGGTCTAGAGCCTCCATTTTTGCACTTCGGATCTAGTAGTCACATCGCCCTCTGTATCAGATTGCAAGACTTTCAAGAAAATCATAACTTTTCATCCCAGAAAAAGGACAGTAAGGGCCCTACTGATGTTTTTGGGGTTGGAAGTCTGATCTACTGAAATTATTCTGGGACTGTGGATGCAAAGGGCAGTGAATTGAGATCTGGTGGCAGTGGAGGCTCGTAGACCCTTCCAGCTGAGAATAGTTGATATTTATAATGGCATACAGACTTGAGGTACTGAGATATTTACAATGGCATAAATGCTACGTGAAATCTCAATATCTCAGCTCTGGAAAGGTCTAGAGCCTCCATTTTGCACTCAGATCTAAGTCACATGGCCCTCTATCAGGAATCCAAGTTTCAAGAAAATCAAAATTTTGACCCGAAAAAAAACGTAAGGGGTACCACTGTCGATTTTTCGGTCAAAGTTTGATTTTCTTGAAACTCTGGATTACTGATAGAGGGCCATGTGACTTTAGATCTGAGTGCAAAGATGGAGGCTGTAGGCCCTTCCAGAGCTGAATATTGAGTTTCACGTAGCATTTATGCCATTGTAAATATCTCAATATCTTCAGCTCTGTATGCCATTATAAATATCTAAATATCTCAGCTCTGGAAGGGTCTGAGAGCCTCCATTTTGCACTCAGATCTAAGTCCCATGGCCCTCTATCAGAATCCAGAGTTTCAAGAAAATCAAAATTTTGACCCGAAAAAAAAAACGTACAGTGGTACCCCTTCGATTTTTTTTCGGGTCAAAATTTTGATTTTCTTGAAACTCTGAATTCTGAATAGAGGGCCATGAGACTTAAATCTGAGTGCAAAAATGGAGGCTCTAGACCCTTCCAGAGCTGAGATATTGAGATCTCACGTAGCATTTATGCCATTGTAAATATCTCAATATCTCAGCTCTGTATGCCATTATAAATATCTAAATATCTCAGCTCTGGAAGGGTCTAGAGCCTCCATTTTTGCACTCAGATCTAAGTCCCATGGCCCTCTATCAGAATCCAGAGTTTCAAGAAAATCAAAATTTTGACCCGAAAAAAAAACGTAAGGGGTACCACTGTCGATTTTTTTTCGGGTCAAAATTTTGATTTTCTTGAAACTCTGGATTCTGATAGAGGCCATGTGACTTAATCTGAGTGCAAAATGAAAGCTTAGACTCCAGAGCTGAGATATTGAGATTTCACGTAGCATTTATGCCATTGTAAATATCTCAATATCTCAGCTCTGTATGCCATTATAAATATCTAAATATCTCAGCTCTGGAAGGGTCTAGAGCCTCCATTTTTGCACTCAGATCTAAGTCCCATGGCCCTCTATCAGAATCCAGAGTTTCAAGAAAATCAAAATTTTGACCCGAAAAAAAAACGTAAGGGGTACCACTGTCGTTTTTTTTTCGAGGTCAGAATTTTGATTTTCTTGAAACTCTGGATTCTGATAGAGGGCCATGTGACTTAGATCTGAGTGCAAAAATGGAGGCTCTAGACCCTTCCAGAGCTGAGATATTGAGATTTCACGTAGCATTTATGCCATTGTAAATATCTTCAATATCTCAGCTCTGTATGCCATTATAAATATCTAAATATCTCAGCTCTGGAAGGGTCTAGAGCCTCCATTTTTGCACTCAGATCTAAGTCCCATGGCCCTCTATCAGAATCCAGAGTTTCAAGAAAATCAAAATTTTGACCCGAAAAAAAAAACGACAGTGGTACCCCTTGACGATTTTTTTCGGGGTCAGAAATTTTGATTTTCTTGAAACTCTGGATTCTGATAGAGGGCCATGTGACTTAGATTTCAGTGCAAAAATGAAGGCTCTGACCCTTCCAGAGCTGAGATATTGAGATTTCACGTAGCATTTATGCCATTGTAAATATCTCAATATCTCAGCTCTGTATGCCATTATAAATATCTAAATATCTCAGCTCTGGAAGGGTCTAGAGCCTCCATTTTGCACTCAGATGTAAGTCACATGGCCCTCTATCAGAATCCAGAGTTTCAAGAAAATCAAAATTTTAACCAAAAAAAAAACGTAAGGGGTACCCTGATTTTTTTACAAAGTTTGATTTATCTTGAAACTCTGAATATGATAGAGGGCCATGTGAGTTGATATGCAGTGCAAAATGAAGGCTGTAAGACCATATTTGCACATAGCATATTATGCAATTGTAAACTATACAGAGTATTGCAATGACATATGTAGATATTTCTCAGCTCTGGAAGGGTCTAGAGCCCCATTTATTTGCACTCAGGATGTAAGTCCCATGGCCCTCTATCAGAATCCAGAGTTTCAAGAGAAATCTAAGATATAAGAGTAAGACGCAAAAAACGAACCAGTGGTTACCCCTTCGCATTTTCTAAGAGGTCAGAAGTATTTTGATCTGGCAGTTGAGACATCATGCAAATTCAAGTGCAGAGGCCATGAAGGCTCGGCAGCCCTGCAGAGCTGATATTGCAGAGTCATCTTTGCAATGGCATGCCGAGCTGGAGATATTCAATATACTCAGCTCTGTATGCCATTCTGATCTCAATATCGTCAGCTCTGGGAGGGTACTAGAGCCTTCCATTTTTTGCCCTCAGATCTAAGTCCCATGGCCTCTGTGCAGGAATCCAGGTGTTCAGAGAAATCAAAATTTTGACCCAAAAAAAACGACAGTGGCTACCACTATGATTTTCGGGTCAAAATTTGATTTTCTTGAAACTCTGGATTCTGATAGAGGGCCATGGGACTTAGATCTTGAGTGCAAAAATGGAGGCTCTAGACCCTTCCAGAGCTAGAATCTGAGATCTCACGTAGCATTTATGCCATTGTAAATATCTTCAATATCTCAGCTCTGTATGCCATTATAAATATTCTAAATATCTCAGCTCTGGAAGGGTCTAGAGCCTCCATTTTTGCACTCAGATCTAAGTCCCATGGCCCTCTATCAGAATCCAAGTTTTCAAGAAAATCAAAATTTTGACCCGGAAAACGTAACGGCAGTGGTACCCCTTACGTTTTTTTTTTTTTAGAGGATTCAAAGCTTTCGATTTTACTGGAAGTCTGTCTAGAATTACTGATAGAGGGCAGTGGTTAATTAGCATCGTGGAGTGCCAGACCCTTCCATATTAGTTTGTAATGCAGTCAGAGCTGTAGACCCTTCCCAAGCTGAGTCATGTTCGAGATAATATTTCAGCGTGGCAGGTCTTATGCCTCATTGTTGCACATCTAGATATAGTCACGTGGCCCTCTATCAGAATTGCAAGTTTCAGGAGATCGAATATTTTAACAGAAAAAAGGCATAGATTACCGCGGTTACCCACTGATTTTCAGGCTGGTTTTGTTCGGCAAGTTCTGATTGATAAAGGCCATGAGACTTGGTGTCAAGTGCAAAAATGAAGGCTCTAAACCTTGCAGAGACTAAGATATTGAGTGTGTCATGGCATACAACTGATGCCATATGTAAATATTTTCAATGTTGCAGCTAAATGCATTTACGTGAAATCTCAATATTTCTAGGCTATCGAAGGTATCTAGAGCCTCCATTTTTGCACTCAGATAGTCACCATGGCCCTCTATCAGGAATCCAGAGTTTCAAGAAAATCAAAATTTTGACCCGAAAAAAAAAACGACAGTGGTACCCCTTACGTTTTTTTTTTCGGGTCAAAATTTTGATTTTCTGAAACTCTGGATTCTGATAGAGGGCCATGTAGCTTAATCTGAGTGCAAAATGGAGGCTCTAGACCCTTCCAGAGCTGAGATATTGAGATTTCACGTAGCATTTATGCCATTGTAAATATCTCAATATCAGCTATATGCCATTATAAATATCTAAATATCTCAGCTCTGGAAGGGTCTAGAGCCTCCATTTTGCACTCAGATCTAAGTCCCATGGCCCTCTATCAGGAATCCAGAGTTTCAAGAAAATCAAAATTTTAACAGCAAAAAAAACGTAAGGTGAGTCCACTTTGATTTTTTTTCGGGTAGAGTTTTGGGTATTAGGATGAGGCATGAGTGTGAGTCGTCCAGAGTTCTGCAAGCCATAATCTTGGGTGTGCATCAGTGACGCAGTACAATGGCATGATGTGACTCGTACAAGTGATATCTCAGCTCTGGAAGGGTCTGAGGCCTTCCATTTTGCACTCAGATCTAAGTCCCATGGCCTTCTCTCAGGATTGCCAGAGCTTCAAGAAATTATCAAAATTTTAACAGAAAAAAAGTAAAGTTCTTAACTTTTAAATTTATTTTTCTGATAAATAGCAGATTAGTGCAATGTACATAGTCCAGGTTGATAGTGTGATGGCATACAAGTTGAAGATGTGATATAAGATGAGCCATGCTACGTGAAATATTGATTCAGCTCTGGAAGGGTGACACATTTGCACTCAGGATATTTTAGTTACATGGCCCTCTATCAGAATCATTTCAGGAAAATCAAAATTTTAACCAAAAAAGGTAAAGTGCACTCAACTTTAGAAGTTTGAACTCTAGTGAATATAAGAGCAGCAGATTTGGTGTCATGATAAGGTGGAGATGTGATTTCTAATGGCATACAGAGCTGAGATATTGAGATATTTACAATGGCATAAATGCTACGTGAAATCTCAATATCTCAGCTGGAAGGGTCTCAGAGCCTCCATTTTGCACTCAGATCTAAGTCCACATGGCCCTGTATCTGGGAATCCCGAGTTTCAAGAAAATCAAAATTTTGACCCAAAAGAAAAAAGCGTAAGGGGTCCACTAACTGGTTTCAAGATCATTCTCAGTCTGATACTATGCAGATGCGAGTGTCACCGCTGTAGCAGTTGCATGCCAAGTTAATATCTTGAGAGTTCAGTAGTACAGCATATACTCGTGCAGCTATAATTCTAGATGTCTCTTTAGCTATGTGGAAGGGTCTCAAGCCTCCATTTTGCACTCTCAAATTTGATCCATGGCCCTCTCAGAACTCCAAGACTTCAGAAAATCAAAATGACCAAAAAAGCCATAAGGGGTACTGATTCTGGAGTTTGATTTTTTTATCAAATAAGTGATCCAATAATGCCATGTTCATAAAGTCATTTAGATATTTGTAATGGTTTACAAGCTAAATTATTGAGATATTACAAATGGCATAAATGCTCCATCTTCAATATCTCAGCTGAGGGAAGGGTCTGAGCTAAAGATATTTAGATATTGTTGTAATGGCATACAGGAGCTAAAGATATTGAGAATATTTATACGTACAATGGAGTGAGTGGCATAAATGTGCTACATGAAGAGAGAGAGAATTGTCTGAGCGATAATGTGTTGTTCAGCTATTGGAAGGGTATTAGTTTTTTCGGGTGGAAATTTTGATTTTACTTA
>JAQIUQ010004557.1:0-16644 GCA_030378365.1 Hybognathus amarus
TATATATCAGATTACTTGAATAGCTATATTTGGAATGAGTTCATCCTTCTGGAAAGATCAAGGTGATTTTGTAGGGGAGTGAATCTGCATAGAAAATAATGAACACATTTTTACAAATTACAGCATTACATAAATACAATAGAATCAAGATACAACTGAATTTAACAGGGATGTGTCTTTCAGGCCAGTCTAACTGTATTCCGGTACAGAAATTGAATGATCACATGTAAAATAACTGCATAGCCTTCACTGTATAAATTAGATATAATTAGTCTTTATTAAAGCTACAAAAGTAATTTTCACTTTGTATTTTGTTGTTTGAACAACATTTGGCTGCTGTCACTTTAAGATTGAAAGCACGGATCCAATCACAATGATACAAATGCATTTTATTTTGTTTCTATTATTATAAAAGAACACCCAAACCATCTCAATATAGAGTTCTTATTATAAATGTGAGAATTGCGATTCTCCTTCAACTACTTCAGTTCAGTTCTGACGCATGCGTCGTGAAAATCTAGTGAACTCTCATCTCAGGCCTACAAGGAAGAAAAGGAATAGATCGAATAAAGTCGTTATTTTTGTTTGTTTTTCGCACAAAAAGTATTCTCGTCGGAAACAGAATTAATCCTCAGGCCCATAATAATATTAATGTATAATATTTCAACCTCATGAAAACTGATTATTTAATAACATGGCAGGCATATAAGGCCTACAAATGCCGTAACTCAATAAATTAACATTGGCAGCGTACACCACATGATGTGTCTGAGTCGAATCAACGTTAGCAGAAACCAGCAGAAGCCAATTAGATTTCATCATTTGCTTTAAATCACCCTTTGGACATTCACGATTGGTTACTGATAAAGGAAATTACCATATTTGGGTTATTGTCAGGAGATTCAGAGCTTTACAACCGTAGATATCATCAAGGACGTAACTTTCAGGTACTTCCATTGGGAAGGTTAACTCGGCATATTTATTAATTCATTTATTAATTCAATAATTTTCTTGTGTAAAAGGTAACATGCTTATTTTGCTCGTTCATGTATTAGAAATACAATGTGATACTTTTACTGATTTAGGCTACTTAAACGTTAATGCAGCTGTTCACCTGACTATTCATGCCATAAAGTTTAACTGTTAATATGTATTTTATTAACATCACATTTTAAAAACGTAACAAATCTGCTACAAGTAAACAAAATGTAATAAACATCTTAATTTATATTTTCAACGTTTTCTTTATTGTAGCTTGAAAACACATATTAAAAGAGTAATCTAGCCTAAAACTCATCACTGCATGAAAAATCTATGTTTTTTCCTACCAGTGTCTCCCCTTAAATCAATCAAATATATTTGTAAGATAATGCTGGTCAGCATGTTGTAACCTCTCATCTCTTAAATTAAATCATTGAATTCATTTAATTTAAAGCAGCACCGCTACAGGCATCAACACACCATCTGTGTATATACACACCGCCTAAAACAATAAATGAAGACGCTCAATGTCAGACTTCAAATCTTCTCTTTCGATCACCCAGTGAGTTGGCGCGATCAGATTATTGAATGAATCATTCTGCATCCTCTGCGCCAGTCTCAATATGAGCTGTTCTTGAGAGGACTTTGATACTGATAGTGTACAACAAATGGTAATAGTTATTGTGCTTGCTTATTTGTTGCTTTACCCTATTGGAGGTCTGGGGTTAGTGTCCATATATCCCTGAAAAAAAATGTGTCTGAATGGGGTTTTGGGGACCTGACCGCAGCCTAATTAATTATACAAGGCTCACTCCATTAGTCGGTTATGATAATGGGTTGTTTGCACAACCCGAATAGTAAGACAAAAACACTTTAACAAGATAAATTTACCTGAGTGCAACATTGCCTACGTTTTCTTTAAAGGCACAATATGTTCGTTTTTTTTTTTTTTTTAATTTCCAAAGACCACTAGAAACCTGTTATGTTTTGTTGTCTTGTGTACTTACATTATCCCAAATATTTCCCACAATGTTTAAAAATCAAAATCAGTGTACCGGCCCGTGTCGTTGCGATTACTTATCAATGACGTCATATCCGCGTTACCCTCGGTTTTACTTCCGTAGAAACCATGGAAACATCAAAGACTTATTAATATATTATGTGTTTTATCGGACAAGCGAGCAACTGTTTGGATGCATGCATCAGAGACAACACTATTTTGTCAAGTGGATGACATAGCATAATCAGAAAGAGTTTTATTTCTAGGAGCAGAAATACAGCATTTCTCCACTAGGGATAGGCAACGATTAATCGCGATTAATCGCATCCAAAATAAAAGTTTGTGTTTACATAATATATGTGGGTGTAGTGTGTATAATTAATTTTGTATATATAAATACACACACATGCATGTATATATTTAAGAAATATTTGCATGTATATACTTTATATATATATATATATTGATACATAATTAATATTATATATAAATATAAATATTTGATAACAGATTTTTCTTAAATATATACATGCATGTGTGGGTATTTATATATATACAAATTAATTATACACACTACACACACATATATTATGTAAACACAAACTTTTATTTCGGATGCTATTAATCGTTGCCCATCCCTATTCTCCACATATTTTGCGTAATTTACTCTGCAGTTTGTAGTGGAAAACATTTCAAATGTAACACTCTCAACCCAGGTGCATAATGTAGTTTTGCAATTGATGGTTTTAATAATAATAATAATAATAATAATAATAATAATAAATACTTGTTGTTCCATATATTTATGCATTCATTATGTGTGTGTATATGTATGTATATGTACACTACCGGTCTAAAAAGTTTAGGGTCGGTAAGATTTTTTAATGTTTTTAGAAAGAAGTTCTTGTGTCACCAAGGCTGCAATTTTTTGATAAAAAATACACAAAAAAACACAGTAATATTGTGAAATATTATGACAATTTAAAATGACTCTTTTATGTTAATATATATTAAAATGTAATTTATTCCTCTGAAAAAAAGCTGAATTTTCAGCATCATTACTCCAGTCTTCGGTGACAAATCACTCTAATATGATGATTTTATGCTCCAAAAACATGTATGATTATTATCCATGTTGAATTTGATGAATAGTTCAAAAGAACAGCTTTTATCTGAAATGGAAAGCTTTTGTTAAATTAAACACTAGCCTTTAAAAAGTTTGGGGTCAGTAAGAATTTGTATTTTATTTTTGGGGGAAATAAATAAGAAATCAATACTTCTATTCATCAAGGATGATTTACATTGATCAAAATGTAAAAAAAAACTGTTTTCAACACAGATAATAATCATACATGTTTTTGGAGCATAAAATCATCATATTAGAGTGATTTGTGAAGGATCATGTGACACTGAAGACTGGAGTGATGATGCTGAAAATTGAACTTTTTTCAGAGGAATAAATTACATTTTAATATATATTAACATAAAAAAGTCATTTTAAATTGTCATAATATTTCACAATATTACTGTGTTTTTTGTGTATTTTTTTATCAAAAAATTGCAACCTTGGTGAGCAGAAGAGACTTCTTTAAAAACATAAAAAATCTTACCGACCTTAAACTTTTGACCGGTAGTGTATATGTATGTGTGTGTATATGTATATGGATATGGATAAATAATGGATAGATATATATTTTTAAAATATCTATCTTTAATTTATCCATCTGCTATATTTATTTTTGTATTCATTACATTTGTTTTTTTTTTATTTATTATGAAATGCCAACTTACTGATGAATCACAATTTTACACATTTGAGTGTGTATGCACAGTTGATTATAAATGCCACTCATTGTAATCAGACTCAACAGGACATTTAGCACTGAATCAAGAATTTGACGTAGAAACATTTCGACAGCTGTGCAACTAGATTGCGAACTAAAAAGACCCTTTGTTATGAACAATTGATGGCACAAAGACCAGTCATTTAGGCTGCAAGTTCACCAGTGCAGTATTTAAAGAGCACAAAGCAACATTGATCCACAGATCTGTAATGAAATTATCTGCAGTGCTTTGGAGAGCCCAGCAGAAGTCTTGGAAACAGAATGTTTGTCTAGACCAGCGATGCAGGGAAAGCCACAGCCTAAAATGAATTTCGATCTGAAGCACGGCTCCGCACCACTGACGCTCACAATCACATTTGTCTCCTTGGCCTGCTAAAAATGATCAAGTAGCTTCCTTCCAGCCTCGCAATGGGCGGATGTCTTGTCCTGGACATAGTACAGCACAGATTAAGATGATGTGTTTGTAAAGACAAAGGAGAAGGGAAGAGAGGGAGCGGATTCAGAGGAACAAGGGAATTGCTTTGTCTTTTTTTTAATGTTCAAGGTTAAATTAAACTGAATGTTTATCATCTTTGGCATGCTGTTGATCGAATTTGATATGATTTTCTGAAATTTAAAATTTTTAAAAAAATTGTTTATTGATTGGTTACACACAATTTCTCGACTGAAAAAAATATCACTGTCCCCTTGCTATTATTTACAGTCAAAGCATTATACGATTGTTTACTGTGTGATTTGTGATGTAAAAAGATCAAAAGAAAGTGGAAAATGTTTTTGCGTGTCAGTGACCCCTCTAAATATTTATTTAAATGACTAATTAATAATTTAAAATACAGCTTAAAACATTTGATAGCACTTTACAATACAGTTTAATTAGGTTTTACTTTACTTAACAATAATTCTTCAGAATTTATTAATCAAAATTAATGTTAATTTCAACATTTACTAAAACATTATTAAAATCAACAAACAATCAAAAATATGAACAAACAATGAACGACTTAATTTTTATTAGCTAACATTATTAACAAAGATTAATAAATACTGTAATGTTTTGTTAATTGTTTTTAGTTTAATACTGTGTACAATAAGTTATCATCAGTTTACATTATTTCATGTATTAACTAACAATCTAAACAATGAACAAAACATTTGCAACTTGAAAAATGGGCCTTTTGTCCAGTTTACATAAAATGAATCGTCTAGATATCTCTGACAAAATAGAGACAGGTAAAGCTTTGCTAATTGAATTTTCAGTGTTAAAAAAATCCAGTTGTTTACTAATCACCTAAAGCAATGTATAGGTGGTTTGCAGTCACGTGATTGTGTTGACGCGGAATGCAGGTGGAGGTCAACGAGTGAAGAGCGCAATGGACGAGATGGAGGGAAATCCGTACTGTACTACTTTCAGACGCTATTACAAGAGAAATATATAAACAGAAAATCGAAACATATGTTGGACGTGATCCTTACGTTATAAAGAGGACCGATTTTCAACTGAATTGAGAGATTTGCCTGCCATCGAGGCTGTAGATATCAGCAACTATGCTGATAGTTTATCAGCTTTACAAAGTTCGAAACTGGTATGTTACACAAACAGCCACATAAGTGTATTTAAACACCTGAATAATGTAATTATAAGCCACATGAATAATGTATTACTCACATTTGACGAAAGTGATCACTGCACGCACGCGCACACGCACACACGGGCATTTCCCCATTCCGGCTCCTCTCTACCACAGACGTAGGTTTGCAAGGCATTTTTTTCCGGTGTTTTTCTATCAATTTCTTGTATTTTCCCCCTTATGAACAACAACTTTTGGCACACGATAAAAACTCTTCGTGGTTTGATTCGACTTTGAGCAACCATAAACGACGCAAAAACATAGGTATTTTGAGTGTGTTATAGTGCTTTAAATGTAGAAAATCACTTCCTGCCCTCCATTTGCATTTCGCCGCCATGGCAACGCAGTGGCGTGACGTCATGTGAAAACAAGCTATTCTCCGCTTCCGCAGGATATGTTCTACAATAAATGTAAAAGTAATGCAAATTTCCTGTTTCCATATTTGCATAGAGCTAGCCTGGATGCCAGCCCAAACTCCGCCCACAAAATTTTTTGATTGGGAAGTTCGCTCTGGACTCGATCCATTGAGGAGTAATTATCATCAGACAAGAAACGTTCAGGTCAATCAAATTGCAGGGTGGGCTTTATACAATGATGGACAGGTGATCTGCAAGGACATAATCATCACGCTATCAAAGAGCGCTTAACTGGTTTCCCTCAGAGATGACTGCAGCTGGAGAATTGAGATGTATAGAGTTCCGCTGTCGCATCTGGTTGTGAAAAGAATAGTCAGCGCATTAATTTTAAAGGTGGGGTTTACTGCTTTTTTTCTTTGCATGATTGTGTTTATGGGGTGCAATATAGCATGTATCCGTGGTTTTTCTTTTTTTAAAAGTGTTATTTTTCATAAATTTCACCTTTATTGTCAGCCGCGCTCTCCTCTGTCCCCTGAACGACCGGTTCACTTCCTGATTCTATGAAAACACTCCCTCAGAATGACGTCTGTGGGCTCAGATTGGTTCGTTTGGGCTGGTGTGTTGTGATTGGCTAAACTGTTCGCTCACGTTGTCCGGAAGGTTAACGCCCATTAGCTTTACGGGAGACGTCGAGCTCCGGTCCAGAAGTAAAATATATGTCGAGACTGCAGTATCAGTTTGAGGCAGAATCAGACCGAGAAAGCCACGATGAAGAGAGTTAAACAGAACCTTACCAAACACGGCTCTTAATAAAGGTCTCTGAATGAGAATTGCGATATTTTTTAACTTTATGCACGTTTGTTTTACATAATAGCATCTGACTGGCAAGCAAGAGCAACTGGCTGCACTAATGTTATACTCAAACAGCGTTGGCAGGTTTACGTTCTTGATTAACGAAAATAATGTCATAAAACATTTAACATGAAAGTACGTTGACAACATTAGTACTTATACAAAATTCAGGTCCATAATGTTTGTACGCGTTTGTCGTTGACACAAAATAGCATAACGTTGCCATAAAGCCCATAAAGCCAGCGCTGGCATTTTAAAAATAATAAAACACAAGGCTACGTCTGGAATTATACATGCAAATACATTTACAATGATTAAGTCTTAGCCTACTTACAGGTTGTGTCCGGTTGTGTCTGCCTCTTGTTTTTAAAGTTGGATCTGCTTCATGTTTAGTAACAGTTTCTTGTTTAATTTTGAACTCGTGGAGATTCACACTTTACGAGGGGCGTGCTGAAATAGATGATCATGGCCTTTCCTGCATATTCCGGAGGGAGTGGTTGATGCAAATGTGTGGGTCCAGTGACGTACCATAACCCAGCTGTAGTCCAAAACGAGTCGTCTTTTGTAGGCAATTACACTTCCTGATTTTTAAAAGACAATATCTCTGCTTACACTAAACTTTCAGCGCTGCAACTTTGCAGATACTGTTCATGCACCAACAGCAACATTACACTCTATTTAAAATCAAAAAAGTGAAATCGCAGTAAACCCGCCCTTTAATAGACAAACAGAGAACTGCCATCTAGGCATTTGTCGATCGGAAGGATACTTTTTCCCGTCCCTTCCCACATGATTCGGCAAAAGTGCAACTTATCAGCTGGCTCTGACGGTCGCTAAGAAGACAGGATGTAATGAAAAGCCTGTGGTCATTGTGGTTTCTCCTTTGGTTGCACTCATGAAGAAGTAAGTAAAAGAAGCAACACCCGTTATTTAACTTCTAAAAATAAGTAAAGTTAGGCTACGTTCTGTAGTTGACAACTGTATGCAAAGTAGCTGACTTACTGCGTTGCTCTGATTGGTTGTAGGTTTACCGATCTATCCAATTGAGTGCATAGTTTTTTTTTTTTTTTTTTTCTGGTTTGGTTAAGACACGCCTCATAATCAAAGCCATACGGAGGAATTTCAGACTCGTATTCCGACAGGAATATGAGTATGACGAAGTCAGGCTAGCATAGAGCATTAATTTGTGGTTCTAATGTAAGGCTATTAATGCATATGGGAAAATTAGTTAAATAAAAGCACACAACAGATACTGTACAATGGACTTTAATATATACCTCTGTGGGTACTGTAACAGATGTGTGTATTTAGAGGCAAGACAGGGTCTAATCACACATCAGTCACACAGACGATGTTGACCAGAGAAATGACAACTCTTCACCTTGGCTCTTAGAGTCTGCAGATCTGTGTTGAGCAGTGATTGAGTTTAGGCAATGGTCTGGGGCCTGAGGCAGAGCTTGATGCCGGAAACGTAGATTGAGTCATTGGAGTGGAGGAAGGAGTGGCAGGAGTGCATTGTTCTCAAACATGATTAGGGGTTGGCATCTCCTGGGTTGTTTCACTCTAATCAATTTGATCATTAATGCAACTCCAAGAGAGTTTCTCATCATAGAGAGTGTTATTTATTTGTCCTGGTTGTCAGGGTCTTGAAAAATAAATGTGGAGATGGTTGTGTGTGGTCTGTGTTCTGGGTAAAGAAAACTGCCAATTTGTGTCCCTTTACTAAGGAAGGAACATGCTGTACTTCAGAAATGTCCACCTGATTGCTTTTGTGCTAAGTCACAAATTGCTCTCTTGGTCCACTCAACTGATATTTTCATTGTGTTCAAACTGTAGGAGTGTGTTCAAATTTGATTTATAAAAAAACTAAAAATGTTTTCAATTTTAAAGGCACGCTGAAGTGACCTTGAATGCACAGCATTATTCAGTGTGTCTGATGTAATTTCCACTGAGACATAAAGACAGGGTGGGACATTTTGAACTGCTTCACTCCTTTCTTTAATAGGCTATAGCGTTTAGTTTATATCTCAGATCAGCCAGAGCCATCGGAAGCTTCACAAATTAGGCTTCAAAGAATATAACATCTTTTAATTTAAGTGAACTTCAAACAATCCTCACAAACCCTGTTACCTTTGTCTCTTTCTGATTAATGAGAGATTCGAATTAGTCTGCTGTCACTTTAAAGACCTGCCGCTGCTGCGCATGATCACTGATACTCACGCGTCATCATTTCTCTCAACTCTTTACGTTCCTTTAAGACTTTAACTAATTTATGAGGATACCTATAATTATATCTGGTCTATTTCAGTTGTCTCTGTTCTCATTGTTTGTTTTCCTATATGTATCTGTATTTCGTTCATTTGTTTCATTGTCATTTTTTAATTTATTTTTAGTTTAAAAAGTAGCCTATTCGTTTTTTTGTGATATTGAAAATGGTGAGGAAATTATAAAATAAATCGCAAAATGTTGATATCACAACAACCTTTGATCGCAAAATTACTGAGTATTTAATATCATACGTTATTTTCATTTTTTATTGTATTCATCATAAAATACTCTCTTTTTCATATATGATTTTGGTTAATTTGCCTATCCTTCAATAGCTGATAAAAGTTATTAATGTCTGAAAACACTTTCTAGCAACAAGACTTTGCTCAGCCCTATTTAAAAATATGCATATGCTTCTATCTAGTGGTTATACTAAGTATTACATTTTATGTTATTTATTTCTTTGAGGTAGCACCACTGTGCCTATTTTAACTTAAATTTGATTTTTTTATATATATAGATGTATTATTTTATATAGAAGTAAATGGTTTATTTAATGCCTTGCATTTCACCCAAATTACAAATATGTATAGAAAAAAGTAGCGTAGCGAAATACCGTTTCTGTCATGTTTTATTTGTCATTTTTTAAAATCGCATTGATGTCTGCTGGAGGACTCAGTGCTCGTTGATATTACTGCGCTGAGCTGACTGGAAACGGAAAGGGGTCTGTTTACATTTGGTTGTCTTTTCGCTCGGTTCTTCGCTCTTGCCATACTCGACCTATGTATTCGCTGTGTCTGTGACTTCTTTTACGGTGCGCTGAGACACCATGTTCTGTACAGCGTCCTGGCTTGTCGCCATCAAGTGGTCGGGAGTTTGCTAACGCTTCAGACTCGATCATCGAGCGGAAGTTTATACGCGGTTGTGAGGTATCTGAAAAAATATTTCCACTATAGCAAACACGGATTAAAAGCATTCATTGCGCTGATATATTTGTTTTTAATCATCAACGAACACCACCAACCACTCGTTGAGTTGCACAGTTTTAAAATGAACGTTAAGGGTTGTTTTATGGACGTGTTTGTGCATGCCCATAGACACCCATTCAAAAGCTGTCACAGGCGATTCTAAAATTGTTAAAAACTCTAGACAGGACCCATTGTCAATTTCTAAGTCCACCACTCTATTTCATTCAAAACAAACTACAAAATAGACTCAATGTGTTAAAAACCGGAATTATCCTTTAAAGCAACTGCAATACCCATCCTTAATATTTTTCAAGATGTGGTAGTTTTCCAGAAGTACTGTAGTTTTGTAAAACAAATTCTAAGAAATGATAAGAGTGATGTACAATTTCCCGTTATGATCTCTGGACCGTTGTATCACCCTGACACACTTTTTTTGTTCAAATATCAACATGAAATTTCATTTAGTGTTTAAAAACATGTTTATTTAAGTTGCTGTGTATCACCAAGTCATTGTATGTTTGAATTGCATTCATGTATTTTTTTTTAAATGCATTTAAAGATAAAAAACGTCATTGAACCAGTTCGAAACTTGTCATGTTCTTTACAAAAACCTACAAAACATGAAAGAGAAAATAACTTTCCATTTTCATCAACTGCTGCAGTTTAACTTGTTTCTGTCATCTTCCTCTAGATAAGCCTGAGAACTACGACGTCTGGTATGAGAGCAAGTTTGAGGAGTGCGACAAGGAGGCCTGTCTTTCCTTCTCTAAAGACATGTTGTGCCACGGGTCACAGTGGACCACAACTATTATGCCATCTGTCAAAATTTGCTTTCACGATATGCTACATGGCGGGGCAGCTCCGGTGGACTTCTTCATGACCCCCGCCACACATAGCCAAAGACAACCAGCTTGAAGCTCTTTTGGATGAGTGCGCCAACCCCAAAAAGCGGTATGGCCGCTTCCAAGCAGCTAAAGAACTGCGCGAGTACTTAACCCAGCTCAGCGGTACGGCTAGGTAATGACCGCCCATTCCTGTCAATGCTCAATGTTCACTCATCAATGTCTGATGATGTCTTTAGGGTTTGGGGATCCCCATTAGACTTATGAACAAAGAGACGTGAGGTCTTGACGAAGCTTCTGTCCTCTGTAACTCTATCTCGAGACCAATCGTCCGTCACTACAATCTGTTATGTGTACATTTTGTTTCTCTTAATCTTTAAATTATTGAAAATACGTCATTACTTCATTGCAAGGGTTCATTGCTTTTTATTCAATGGTTTATTTTGCAATAAAGGCAGCGGTTACATCCTCATTGTCAACATCCTCCGGTGTCTCGCTGGAGGTTTACTTGCAAATTGGTGACGCGGGAAAGGCAGCTTGGGAATGCTAGTACATTAACTTTGTCCAAAACGTTTTAGTGAACGTCTTCTGCCTAATTGATTCACTTACATTCCAGAGAAGAATGAGTTGGCATAAAGCATCATTTTGAGATGGTAGAGAGGATCTGGAAATCTGTACAGTAATTAGAGCAAATTGGAGGGGAAATGAGTTGGAATTGCTTTGCATATACCAAAGAAGTCTGGTTCTATAACTCTAACCTCTGATGTAAAAGGGCAGAGCCTTTCGGTAAAAATTTTGCATTGTCAAACCATCAGCATTACCCCAGAGCAGATTCATGAATGTGGTTAAACTTGTTTCAAATATTTGTGTTTGTATTAATCAAGCAAAGTCCAGAGAGGGCCACAATGAATCCAAATTACGTGGCACTATTAAATCAGAGAGGTCCAAGTCTCTAATCGGCCTTTAACTATAAATAATGTACTGGCATGTGGCGTGATGCAGCACTATCAAACTGAACATGCATCTGCAGAGGCTAAAATGAACTTTCTATCTTTAAAATCCATCTTAACATTTCAATTTCACAGTTCTGCAATTGAATTAATCAGAATTTAATCAAATGTCTCTAACACTTAAGATCATTTACTTTTGAGCCATCAGCCTGCTGTTTTTTCCCCTTCCCTAGTTTGATTTTGCACTTGGTGGACCAATGAATTAGATCAGTATGCTAATGACTATGCGTTAGATAATGAAGTATGCTAGTGCTCTGACTGACAGCATCACTCCATTGAGCCTGGATTTTGAAAGCTAGCTAATCACTTTCAACTTGATGTTTTTGCCAGAGCAAATGAATGAAATTAATTAAGATTTTAATCTTTTTATTTCCATGTTTGGGTTCTGGCCAGTCAGGCCCTGAAGAGTCAAAGCAATAAATGTCGATACAGCCATTATCACTGAAGATCCCTCTGCTCTTGTCAAATCTAAACCAGTGACCGGATGGCCTCTCTTTGGGTGTTGGCACGTAGAGAGTTGTTTTTGCGTGCATAAGTAACTGTCTGCTTTTGTACTGTACTTCTTTTTCAGTTGAGTATTATATCAGCCATGTCTGATTTACTGTGCCTTTCATTCAGAAGTTGTATTTACAACTTTTTAGTCTGTTTAAATATCAAATAAACAAATATATAAATAAATGTGTGTGTGTCGCTCTCTCTCTATTATATATATATATATATATATATATATATATATATATATACACACACACCGGCCACTTTATTAGGTACACCTGTCCAACTGCTCGTTAACACTTAATTTCTAAGCAGCCAATCACATGGCGGCAACTCAGTGCATTTAGGCATGTAGACATGGTCAAGACAATCTCCTGCAGTTCAAAACCGAGCATCAGTATGGGGAGAGAAAGGTGATTTGAGTGACTTCGAACATGGCATGATTGTTGGTGCCAGAAGGGCTGGTCTGAGTATTTCAGAAACTGCTAATCTACTGGGATTTTCACGCACAACCATCTCTAGGGTTTACAGAGAATGGTCCAAAAAGAAAAACATCCAGTGAGCGGCAGTTCTGTGGGCGGAAATGCCTTGTTAGATGCCAGAGGTCAGGAGGAGAATGGCCAGACTGGTTTCGAGCTAATACAAAGGGCAACAGTGACTCAAATAACCACCCGTTACAACCAAGGTGGGCAGAAGAGCATCTCTTGAACGCACAGTACGTGGAACTTTGAGGCAGATGGGCTACAGATGCAGAAGACCACACCGGGTGCCACTCCTTTCAGCTAAGAACAGGAAACTGAGGCTACAATTTGCACAAGCTCATCGCAAATTGGACAATAGAAGATTGGAAAAACGTTGCCTGGTCTGATGAGTCTCGATTTCTGCTGCGACATCGGATGGTAGGGTCAGAATTTGGCGTCTACAACATGAAAGCATGGATCCATCCTGCCTTGTATCAACGGTTCAGGCTGGTGGTGGTGGTGTCATGGTGTGGGGAATATTTCTTGGCACTCTTTGGGCCCCTTGGTACCAATTCGAGCATCGTTGCAACGCCACAGCCTACCTGAGTATTGTTGCTGACCATGTCCATCCCCTTATGACCACAATGTACCCAACTTCTGATGGCTACTTTCAGCAGGATAATGCGCCATGTCATAAAGCTGGAATCATCTCAGACTGGTTTCTTGAACATGACAATGAGTTCGCTGTACTCAAATGGCCTCCACAGTCACCAGATCTCAATCTCAATAGAGCATCTTTGGGATGTGGTGGAACAGGGAGATCGCATCATGGATGTGCAGCCGACAAATCTGCGGCAACTGTGTGATGCCATCATGTCAATATGGACCAAACTCCCTGAGGAATGCTTCCAGCACCTTGTTGAATCTATGCCATGAAGAATTGAGGCAGTTCTGAAGGCAAAAGGGTGCAACCCGTTACTAGCATGGGGTACCTAATAAAGTGGCCGGTGCAGTGTAGTATATATATGTATGTATGTATATGTATATATATATATATATATATATATATATATATATATATATATATTTCAATGTCGGTTTTATTTTTGATGTCATAATTCTTTGAATCTCATTGATTTAAATTAGAGTTTTTACAGAAGAGATTAAAGGCCTGTTCACATTATACACTATATAACTATAAAGATAACAATAAAGATAATTATGGCCCCAACAACTGAAAACGGTCTTTTTATTTAAAGCACGCACCCTTGCCGTTTGTCTAAAGTCCCAAAAATGGGTGATTGCTGCTGCTTTACGTTAAACAAACATCAAAGGAAAAACGGGCGCTTTTGGGTACACGATATCTTAAAGCTACACTGTGTAATTTTTAGCGCCATCTAGCGGGAAAAAGGCATATGACCATCCAGTGAATATTAGTTTCTGTTCCTCTCAATTCCGATTTCTGTTTTAATTCCTACGGTGGCCAATGTAGTCCAAGATTAACATGGCTTCCAGATCAACTTCTCGTTCCACGTCTATGAGTGTTCCTTCAAGTGATGAGGTTATTTTAGAAAACTATTATAATTTGCTGTAATTTAATTTGTCAGGTAACATATAGGTTATGATGTCTATGTAAAATAAATAATAGCTTTATGTTTTTGTTATTTTTTTTACCATATCATTGCTAACATCAGTTATCAGGTTCCTAGATGAATGCGAGTTAGTAAAGTAACTTTTATCAGCTGCTATCGTTTCTTTGGCTATGTTGTTCGGACATCACTGCAGCGTAAGGCAAAGTTTACATTGTAGGCTATAGCATTTTCATACTGAAATATAGCTAGTCATGGTGTCATAGTGAAAAACATTTACATCATACAATAATATGCTTAAATGAATAAGATTACAGGACAGATGTAAGTGAAGGTGAAGTCTCGCTTAGAAACAGCTAACTATGCTGCATTCCAGGCAACCTGTAATCTGTTTTCCAACTATAGGCTACCCCTTAAAGGAAAGTGCACTGGAACGGCAGTCGAAACCCTTGACTGTCCCGGATGGAGTATAAGGCGCACCTTGATTGAATGACCTACTGGTTAACATTTTCTTTCAAGTTATGGGGCACGCCCCGGATCATCAAGTCCATACAGGTACTGCTGTCGGACGTTCTGGGCTGGCTTGCGTTATGCATCACTCGTAGATGTGCTAAAGGGAATGTCAGCGAGTGTGCGGCTGCCGGAGGTGAGGCGTTTCTTTAGTATAGCGTGCAGCGCACTGGGGCGGGGACGTGACTCACATTCGCAGCCTGACTCATATGAGTATTCATGTGTAGCGGCTCGTGACAGGCAACAGCTGGCTGTTTTGAATGGGGCGACCCGGTTCTGTGCAAGGGGAGCGGCTTTCTGAAACGTCTATGTGACCCGCGCGGCAGGCGCCGGGGACAGTGTGCTGTTCGTGTGTTCTGTAGAGTGAGCGCTCATGAGCAGTGACACACAGATAGCCTGAAGGGAGGATAAGGTTGAACTACGCCGTGTGACAGAGCGCAGGGATGAAGGGTGAAGCAGAGCGAGGAGTCTGCCGGGCGAATGTAATAACGCGGAGCGTTGTTAGCTGTAATTGATCCATATATAAGGCGCTCTGGATTATGGGGCCCACTGGCGTTTTGAGAAAATGAAAGGCTTTCAAGTGCGCCTTATAGTGCAGGAAGATACGGTATAGTCTCCAGCGGATCGCTACTTCACATTCGACACGTGTGCACACAGAAAGGCGAAGCTTGAATTAACGGGTATGTCCCTCTTTGGCTAATGTACTTTCAAGATGGAGGGGCAACATGGCGACCGACATTAGAACCCTTACCCGTATGTATTTTCAATGGCATATTATACACTCACGAGAATACTTTATTACTTGAACGAAGATAAATATACATTAATGAGCACATATATTTTGAAAGAACTAAGTGTTTTTAGCTAAGAATAAACTAAAAGAGTTACACAGTGTAGCTTTAAAAGATGAGAGGATTTGGGAGCGCATCTAAACAGTGAATCTAGCAAGTCTATTGTACTATATTTAACTGTGAATTTAGCTGACGAAGTCAATGATGGGAAAAAAACATCACCTAGTCAACACCTTTATGTATACGCCTTTTCACTGCAGCTTCAGCAATGTTGTTAACTAGTGCTGGATAGCTACCTGAGGAGTAATTTGTTACACTATGCAACTGCATAACCTCACCATTAATTCCACGTTATTCCCAGGATTACGACCGAATGCTTTCCATATATTCATCTTTTTTGAACATATCCTTGAAAGGGGGGATTGACGTTTGTCAAACAGTGGAGAATTTTTTTTTGTGCCTCAGACGATCAACTTCTCTGCAATGTCATCTGCCATTTTAAAAATGTCCGTTGACCTTTAAATGAGAATGGATTCTGATTGGTTGTCAGTGTTTTATCATTGGACAGCTGGAAAAAAATCATTCTGAAAGTGATCCCAACGATATCGTTCCCTCATATCTTTATCATTATAGTTGTGGTGTGAACTCTGTTATTCTTTAATGTGGAGAACGATTTTTAGAATTATATCTTTATAGTTATATAGTCGTGCTTGGTGTGAACAGGGCCTTAAGTTTGGACATTCTTTTGGGCATTCTTGGTTACAATAATTTGTTATTTATTGCGACTATTACATACGTTTCAGTAACAACAGTGTGCTTAAACTGAGGGGTTCCTGCATTTCCTGAACTTATAGGGTATATAAAAAATGATATATCAAGGAATACTGTATGTCAGTGTCTTAACTGACACGTTCATTAAGGTGTAAAGGCTGACTTGTAAGCTTAGTTGAGTAACATAGTGAGTCGCCTTGCTGTCTGCTACTTAATAGGTATGAAGCTTTGAAAAGATATTGGTAACCAGAATTATAGTTGACCATATACCCTTTGAC